>OZ005656.1:219915878-220153378 GCA_963930645.1 Salticus scenicus | reverse complement strand
CGGTCCGCACTTGTCGTTAGTTACCCACTGTCGAGTAATGAACTTCAACTTACGACATACGGCGCCATCCAGTTGTGTTTCTAGATACTAGATTCTCTAACTGTGAGTGTATACGACAGGCTACAGTGCGTGATTACGTTGTAGAACCAATTCTTTGAATTTGAACCACGATCGAACGGTATGTTGCCTACAGTCTACAGTATGGTACAGAGGGTTAACATATTTTTTTCTGTAATTTATAATAACTTTTAATGTTGTATGAATGTAGCTACAGAATTGGAACAAACGGTTGTGGGGGTTGTCACAGAAAACAAATAATCAAATAAATTACTTCTAAAAGACTTTAGAACTATTATTAAATGTAGTTTATAAAGTTTAAATGTTTGATTTGTAATAACGTGTCATGTACCTTAATTTGTAACAATATGTCAATGTAGGGTAAAAGAAAGTAACTGAATGTCATGCCAGATTAATTTAATTAGCCCTTAAATGTCATGTGTTGCCTTTCGGCAACATACTCTATTTTGTGTTCTAAAATACTATTAGAATAAAATTGAAGTTCTATTGCCTTATGAAAACAAATGACATTTAAGGATTAAATAATATACTTTAAAATTAAATGAAGCTGTTTAACTTTTCTTTGCATATATCTGGGCTATTTTACCATAAATTGCTAAAATATTGTACTATTCTATATTAACGCATTGAAACTTGGACATTAACACGCAAAACTGTACAAAAATTTAGATAAATAACGAAAGGAAACGTTTATGGCCGCATGATATATGGGTTTCCAAAAATTAATCATGTCAAATATATATATATATATATATATATATATATATATATATAATAAAAATAAATAAATAAAAACATGATAGTCTTTTTTATTATGTATTGCAGTGATTAAAATATTATTTGGACGAATAATAAATAGAATGTTATCAAATACAAACAAAACACTAAAGAATTTTTTTTTATTTCATGAAAATGTCTTATTATGTTTGTTTTATTGCGTCTTTTACTAAATTTGCTCCCCAAAAGATTAATTTTCCTTCCGGGCATTCTCCAATCCTTCAATGGGTAATTAAACATCGATTCAAGCCTAGAGGATTCTCAAGTATTTAATATATTAACTTTCCTTCCAAATCCGTTTTGTCAGTAGGAGGACTGATTTCGATATAAATAATACATAAACTTCTATTCTTAATGAAAAACGTATTTCTAAATGTTCTAAATAAAATTTAAAAATACAGTAGATAATTTTAGAATATTTATTGTAAAAGTTTTATATATATATTATGTTAAATACTAGCTAAGAGTGTAAAAACAGGTTTAACATAGAATTCAGTATTAATGAAATTTCTATGTTTTTTAATTCCATTACCCGACTATCGTAGGTAATGGAAGTATAGTATTCGGTCCAAAAATTCGATGCCGAGTTTTCACCTGTTTACACGAGTTTACACGTTTTAAAGCCTACTGAGTTCAAAAAGAACTGGCAATTGGTCAGTGTGTGCGTATGTATGTATGTATGTATGTGCTGAATTTTGTGAGTATCATATCTCCGAAACTAATAAAGGTAGAACGACGAAACTTCAGAATATAGACAGGACTGGGGCATGGACGAATTTTCCAAATTTTGATGAAAATTGAAAAACTGAAAGTTGGATATCGGAAATCGGAAGTGAAAGTCCGTATTTCAAAACGGCTCTAAAGATTTACTTCAAATTTGCTATATAAACATTCTATTAGATTTCCTTTCGAATGATATAGTTGGTTAGTTCAGAAAAATTGATAGGCGCCCTGTATAAATAGTTCAATTTCAGGTCTCACAAGTGCGTTCCTTTAAAATCGGCTGTACGGATTTTTTTCAAACTCGCCATATTAACCCCACTTTAAATATCCTTTTGCATGTAATTATTGTTTTCTGGGTAAATAATTGAGTATGCAAAGTTTAGGCAGATGTTGGTAACGCAAAAACGGCTCTATCGATTTCCTTGAAAATGATCCATAAATTCATTTTAGATATTCTTTCTCGTAGATTGAGTGGTTATTACAGGACAATTAACAGTCATCCTGATTAAGTAGGTGAGTTTTAGGTCTCGGAAATTGGTAGATAAAAGAAAAACTCTAATTATTTTTTTCTTTAACTCACTATGTAAACTCTATATTACATGTGTTTACATATATATATTAGCTTTCTCTTATAGGGAAATTTGTTGTCTACAGATTCCATTATTTCTATAAAAAAAAAAAAAAAAAAAAAAAAATGCATATAATTCTTGTTATAGTGGGTAATGGAAGTCGTGTGATTGTTTCACGCCATTTTTTTTTTTTTTTTTTTTTTTTTCCGGATGATTTACATTATGTACAGCTTTGAAAAAAAAAAATTAATAGGATGTTATTTACCCGTATGCATATAAATATTTTTAAACACTAGCATTGTAATAAAAATGAAATATATTCTTTTGTACTACTCATGTTTTAATAACATAAAGAGTTATGTCTTTTAGTTACTGATATGTTGGGATGGTAAATTTCGTTTTCGAGATATGTAGTGGGCTATCAATAACTTCCTGGGATTCAGCATTAGGAGTTAAAAGTGATGTGAATTGAGGGTCCAGATTTATAACATCAGAAATTTATTATCACATAATTTATAGTGCTTACATTAATTTGTTTTACATTATGGATCATTGAATCCAGAATTTGAATCAGCATAAAAAAAAAAAAAAAACATTAATGTAAATAATATCACTATGTATATATATATATATATATATATATATATATATATATATATATATATATATATATACTAGACAATAAATGTTAAACACCCAAGTACATATGTAAGAAAACATTACAAACTTTAAACACATGCCTCATTCGTGCTTACACGTTCTTGGTCTTATGAAGATTTTGTGTATTTATTTGAACCCAAGACGATTTTTGCGTATTTTTGTACATCATGGTGTTTGATTACAAACGTTTTAAATACCCTAATAGTTTAATTTCTTTGTGGTTAATATTATATTTTAAAGAAATAATTCGTAGTGTATAAAGAAAACATTCATTAACATAAATAGCACTATTAATAAAAGCAAAATAATTACTAAAATCCCTTGCAATATTTTCTACTTTTTAAATATAGATATGCGATATATATATAGATAGACATATATATAGATATACAATATATGAGCCTATTTTATGTTATTGATTATTATGTTATTATTATGTTATTGATTTTTAATTATAAATATATAAATATATATATATATATATATATATATGGAAAACTATTGAAATGCATTTATAAATAAATATAAGTTTAAAGACTAGAAAAAAGAAAGGCAGAATTACAAACTTATGCGCAAAATTGCAGCAAAAGGAAATGCAAAACTTAAATGTAGAAATGTAGGAATATATAAACAAATGAATGGAATTAAACCCCAAAAAATACTGAGATCTTCATCAGGGAGTCCCCTAAGTGTAGGGGTGAAAGAGAAGTTTCTGAAAGGACAGTAATAATTAGCTAATAACTATCCTTAGCCCCAAACTTCTCAACAAACAGAAAACCACCAAAAACTGAAGAGAAATCAAACATACATATAATGTATAAAAATACTAAAACAGTAATAAAATTACATCAATTCATTTAAAAATATACAATGCAATAAAGAATTACCGAAGGTAAACAAGAAAGTATAAAATGAAATAAAATAAAACCCTTCTTTGGCCGACGGGGCTACTCGTCGATACTTAAATATCGCCCTTGAATGAGGAAGTAGAACAAACCGAGATAGGAAATCTCTGGAAAAACATAGTTAAAAATTGGGACGGGTAACAGTTAATTTGCAAGGTGTTTTTTAGGTCTTCAAGAGAAAATTTTAAATCATTTTCATTATTGCAAATAGTACACACTTTTAAGCTGTGTGAACATAATATTTTTTAAAACTTTTCTACTGATATTTGAAAACCAATTAGTAAGATTATTAACTTTAAAATTAAAATCCTTCCTTTTATCGTATAATCCAATAAGCCATTTTTCTTCATTTCTCTTTATATTTAAATCCAAGAAAGAAATTTTATCAGTATCTGTACGGTTTAAAATTAATTCATTGGGATATATTTTTCTAGAAATGTTTTCGAAACAATTACAGTTAAAAACGATTAAATCATCTATATATCGGAAAAAAGTAATATTTATAAACTTTTTTTCGAAAAAATATAAAAATAAATTTGCGAAAGCACTCGAAAAACTCGTTCCCATTGGAATCCCCCTCCGCTGTAAAAAGCAATCTTTCCCGTTAAACAAAACGTTTTCAAAAATACAGAACTTGATAAGATTAATCCAGTAATATTTTTCACAATTTAAGCAATTTCCAAATTCACCATAAATGCTTTCAAAAACTTCTACTACCAGGTTGTGCGGAATACTGCCAAACAAATTTTCTTAATTCAAGGACGATATTTAAGTACCGACGAGTAGCCCCGTCGGCCGAAGAAGGGTTTTATTTTATTTCATTTTATACTTTCTTGTTTACCTTCGGTAATTCTTTATTGTATTGTATATTTTTAAATGAATTGATGTAATTTTATTACTGCTTTAGTACTTTTATACATAATATATATGTTTGATCTCTCTTCAGTTGATGGTGGTTTTCTGTTTGGTGAGAAGTTGGGGGCTAAGGATAGTTATTAGCTAATTGCTACCGTCCTTTCAGAAACTTCTCTTTCGCCCCTACACTGAGGGGCCTCCTCAGTGTTTTTTAGGGTTTAATTTCATTCATTTCTTTATATATTCCTACATTTATATATATATATATATATATGTATATGTATATGTGTGTGTGTTTGTGTGTGAACGAAGTTGCACATTTGAAAAATCTTGAAAATTCAAAAAGAAAATTCGTTTCAAATGTAAACTTAAAACTTAAATCGTATACATATTCGCTTTGAGAACATATCTCATTTGAAGAAGCCAAATCTTGCTTTTATCTCCTTTTTTTTTTTTTACATATTTCCATTTGGAATGAAACTCTTGCATGATATGCACATACTTTGTTTATTATCAAGTTTGTCAAATGCATCTTTAACTATAACTTAAAATTTAAAAATTAGTTTTATTAAGAAATATATTTAGATTTTTTTTTTCATTACACAAATTAATAATAATAATAATAATAATAATAATAATTTAAACAGAATTTGTAATCAGTTCGAGATCGAATATTTACATGCAGACTTTGCCTCCTATTCACTGTATTTATATGATTTTTTAAAAATGTTTTTATAATACTTTATATATAAAACTTAATGACAAAATCTACTGAAAAAAAAGTACGTTTCAAAAAATTATACATTATTTTCGATTTTAGGATTTTTTGCGAGGAATGGGAAACTGCGATTTCTCTTCAGCGTCTAACCTATATCGTAGACACTGATTTCATTTTGCCATTCAATATTCCATGCAGTTCGTGCTGCTGTATATGGATATTGTATATATATATATATATATACACTACTGGCCATTAAAATTGCTACACCAAGAAGAAATACAACAATGGAAACAACATTGATATACAACAATGGAAAATGTTCTTTATTTTTATTTTTAAATACACTGCTCGACATTGAAAATGCAACAGCAAGAAGGAATGGAAATAACGGAATGAAATTTGTTGGACACATACATTATAGTAGGAAGAACAATTGATTAAAACTTCAGGAAATTTGGAGTAATGTGTACTGAGAAAACAGTACATAAAGCAGCGACCTCTGTGAGCAATAACAGCACTTATCTGCCTAGGCATTGAATCGAACAGCGATTGGATGACATGTACGGGTAGAGCACTTCATGAAGTTTTAACACGTTGCCACAGTTTATCGATCGAAGTTACTGGTGAGTGGTGGGGGGCCAGTCGCTTTTCAACGATTAAACAGTCATTTTCATTGGTGCGAGATGAGAAGAACGCGCTGGCCAGAGCAACAGTCGAACACATTCGGCATCAATGAAGGTCCAGACAATATGTACAACTTGCGGTCGTGCATTTTCCTGCTTAAATGTGGCGCTTCGGAGTTCTTGAATGTAGGGCAGAGCGATGGGCCTTAACTCGTCAGAAATGTAATGGCTGGTATTCAGAGTGGCGGGAATGAAAACAAGAGGTGACCGGGACGTGTATCCAATGATACCACATACCATCAACCCAGGTGGTGACTCAGTATGCGGCTACCAAAATTCGATTACCCTCAAAACTGCATCACTGATATGGGCGCCATTAATGTGTGATCGACGATGAACCTGGACGCAGGTATGGCGTGAAGTCACTTGTCAGACAAATCACAATCCTGTTTACAGCATCAAGATTGCCTTATCCGTATTTAACGGCATTATGAATAATGCACATTGCCAGCTGGGATTCGACATCATCATACTGTCCATCATTCCCAATAATGTTATGGGTTCCCATTAGATACAGGTCTCGATTACTTCATGTTCGTATTCCTGGCACTCTAAACAGCGGCCATTAAATTTCTGATGAGTTAAGGCCCTCTGCCTGTATTCGAGGCCTCCGTAGCGCAAAATTTAAGCAAGATAATGCACGACCGCAAGTTGTTTATATTGTCCGAACCTTCTTTGACACACAATGTGTTCGACTGTTGCTCTGGCCAGCACGTTCTCCTCATCTCGCACCAATGAAAATAACTGTTTAATCGTGGAAAAGCGACCACCACTTACCAGTAACTTCAATCGATGAATTATGGCATCGTGTTATAACTTCATGAAGTGCTCTACCCGTACATGTCATCCAATCGCTGTTCGATTCAATGCCTAGGCAGATAAGTGCTGTTATTGCTCACAGAGGTCGCTGCTTTATGTAATGTTTTCTCAGTACATATTACTCCGAATTTCCTGAAATTTTAATCAATTGTTCTTCCTACTATAATGTATGTGTCCAACAAATTTCATTTCGTTATTAATATTCCTTCTTGGTGTTGCAATTTTAATGGCCAGTAGTATATATATGCTAGTAGACTCGGCCACGTGTTGCTGTTGCTAAGTTATACGTTGAATTTTATTGCAGTAAACTATTCAATACGCAAGCGAAGTTATGACGTATTTGAATACTTTCGGTGTCCCTGTACATAAATCAGTGAAGGTATTTACTCCACTTTAAATGAGGGACATCCGAAAGTGAACTTCAATAACATGTTTCAATTTCATTAAGATTTCTGTAAAGTAACGGTATTAAAATATGGTTTATCCAATTATCTCTCATAGAACACGATTCTTTGGAATTCTTACGTATTCACTCCATCTTCAAAAGGGAACATCTGATAGTAAACTAACGTATATCTGTAACTAAAGATATATATTATATATCAGTATTTAAACTGATATATGTTACATATCAGTTTCAAGAAATTCCATTAATATTTACAAGGATTTGAGCGCGGACAAACAGACGGACAAATAGACAGACAAACCGATATCATTAATACTTTTCAACCTGGTTGTAAAGTGTTAAAAAGCTTTAATTCACCTTTTTAATCGCTAATTTTCAAACGAATTTAAGTGAAAATAAAGGAAAATGTTATGAATTGTTATTATGTATTTACGTTTAAAAATGTAAATTCAACTAAAATTTAAAGACAATTACAAAGAAATAGTGTCTAATTATAATAAAACCGCGGCGAGTAATAATATTTTATAATTTGCAATCTATATATATTTTTTTAGTTGAGCTTTACTAATTTCATAGAAAAGATAATCTATCTATATGTATGGATATATAAATTTAAGTCTGAGTTCCTTTTTTTTTCTTTTAATGTATCCATATAATAAAGTTTTGAAAATCCATATGAACATCCCCACTAAAAATAATCCGAAGATATTCTTGAGAAAATAGTATTTTCTTAAGACTTTCTTAAAATATTTTACAATATTTTAAAATATTTTAAAGATTTATCTTTTTCTATAAAATATGTTCAGAAATTTTGAAGACATTATAAAGAAATTTTGTAAATTTTCTTAAGAATGGGCCAAATAACTTAAGAATTTCTGTAGATTTTCTCTAAAATTATCTGCAGAATATATTGAGATTATTTTTAGTGGGGATTGCTAAGAACGGTACTCTCTTCTTATTTAAGTTAGAGATTCCAAACTTTTTCAAACCTGAATTACTAATTTTCCCTAAATTTGGATAGCCAAGTTGCCAAATTCGACGCCAAATCCTAGAAATCAATGCAAACCCCAAAATCTGTATTGGCTACAAACTTGGTGGCTTAGCGAGATTATCGTTCAAACTTGGCAGCAAATATATTTTCTGTATCGCCAGAAATAGTAAAAACTTTATATATTATAACGGAGTAATTGTTTTGGTAAAATGAGTCGTGTCTCGTCACGAATTTTCACCAAAGAAAATAAAATTAACCATATACGTGAATGATTTTCATTGAACTCTAAACTGTGCATTTGCCAATGAGAGATTCTGTAATAAGCCGTGGAGTTACTAGTCCTGAAAAAACTACTGTATCTGTCATGGCGGCATTTATAATCCAATTATCGTGACCTCTATGGTTTAAGACACATTTTTTTTTTTTTTTTTTTTTTTTAATATATATATATATATATATATATATATATATATATATATATATATTCTGGAATGATCGTGGACTGGAGTCTCTCTGTTTATTTACAAATCAATTAGCTTAAACAAAAATGTATTATTATTATTATTTTTTTTATTTTTATAATATGCATATTCCAATGATACACATTTAGAATACCGAAGTATTATAAGGTGTTTTGTGCCGTCCACATCAGATTTTTTCCGGTTGTTTTTGTTTTAACTAACAAGTAATACCGAAATTAAATAAAATATTTTAATATGGCCACTCTGTATGATGTTCATTGCAACACATACAAAAAAAAAGAAAATAATGATAATAATAATAATAATAATAAAATCTTTAAATTCAGGATTTACCTTTAAAAACAATAGAAAGAATGAAACAGTAATATTTATGATAAATAAAAATATTTTTATTCATTTAAAAGTGATATTTTTGTTCCATTATTATTGAGTTCTTGAACAATTTTCAGACAAATAATAATGAATATAAAAATTACATTTCCCATTTAAAAGACGAATTATTTAATATTTAAGGGATTTAAAGATCAGAGAGTTGAGACATTTATTATACTGGCTGCGAATTTAAAGAAATATATATTTATCTTGTGAGAGTTATTAAGATTCTAATTGGTCTTACTAATTGGAATTGTCAAAGATAAAAACAAATGTCTAGAAAAAGTTGCAGAATAGTGAACTTTAATTACATTTGGCATTTATCATTTGTATTACATAATAAAGAAAGAATGTATGTTCCAGATGAAAAACGTTTTTAATGATAATATATTGCGTAAATCTCTTTTTAATTATCACAGTAAAAGAAGGGTGTTTGAAATATAAATCTTATGTCTAAATATATGTTTGTATAAATCTGCGCTAATGCAACTTCCAGTCAAATGAAGCCGCTTAAATGCGATTATATTTTGTTGGATTGAAGATTTATCATTATGATCCTAAGCTGTATTTGATGACTAGTCTGTGTGATAGAATTTTAAAATTTATTAAAGTGTGAATTTTTAAGGTTATTTGCCATGTTATTTTAAATTTGAGTCTATCATGCAACTTTAAATTCATGTGAAATTATAAGTCACGTGTTTTTTTAGGCTTAAATATAAGACTTTTTTTTTTTTTTTTTTTTTTTCGATTTCGACAGAAATACAATGCTGGTTGTAAAATGTAATTGTGAGACGTTACATTTGAAGTCTGACTAAATTGTGTTGAAAAATACGAATAAACATTCATACCAAAGTAATATTTAATTAAATTCAAGGAAAGTCATGCGTTGATATTTTTTATCTTAATTGCTAGTATACAGTAATAAATAATAATAATAATAATAAAAATAAAAATAAAGTATTTAGGTAAAAATGTGTCTGCAATAAATTTGAACTTAAAAGTATCTGAATGTATTTTGTTTTTGTTTTTTTCTTAACCAATTTTATATTTTTCGTACCCTCTACATGTGCGAACATCTGGTAGAGCACTCTGCATAGATTCTCCGCATAATATGAAACTAAATATCCCAGAAATCTGTACTATAAGCTGCCTTTAGTACTTTCAGGCTTGCACCGTGTATTCTTATTAATAAGTCAGCATAATAGATTTATACCAGTCTAGGAGTATAGATTGTCGCCCGATCTCCAAATTTAGTAATGCGTATTTGACTTTTGTTAATAATGGTTATGTGGTTTTATATTTTTTTGGTTCACATAAAAAAGAGTTTGCGTTAACCCTTTCAGTCGCAGTGTTCCCGCAGATGGAACACCTAATTTTAATTCTCAACTGCGAAAACGCATCCCAGAAATTTTTAGCAAAAATTTACATTTATAACATAGCAGAAAATGCCCTTTTTTTAACGTGGAAATTTAAAATTTCTTCCATTTTAATTATGTTCGTAAATTCCGGTGGCAGTGTAATTTAAATGATCCGAATTACTTTGTACCGCAAAGGGTTAAAATACTCCGGAATAAATATAAATGCTGGGATCTATGCAACTTTTACGAGTTTATGCTGTCGATAACGTTTACTTATAAAGTGATTTATTTATTAAATTAAATATTATTTGAATTTAATAAGGTTTACTTACAGATGTATCAAACCGAAAATTTCTGGAAAAGAAACAATGCTAATTTTTAATTTTTTAGATATTTATGATCAGCTATGTGTCTAAAAGCCATTTTAAAAAATAGTTTAGTAATTTTTAAAACAAATTAAGTAGTGAACGTTAAAAAGGTTAAACGATTGCAAAAGTTTAAGAATTGTCGCCGATTTTCAGTATTTTAACACATTGCATCATTTGCGCAGATTCATGCGTCATCTCATGTGCTGATTGCATCAGACGTATTCTACTGTTATAAATAAAGGTGCTCGGCACGTTTATCGTCGGTTGATTATTGTATTTTGCCGTAGACAGTGCTGTTGAGTAATTATTGTAATGGATAAAAAATCTTCGCTTACTGTTACAAAAAGGTCAGAAATATTGACTCTGCAAAAATTGGATTTTCTTAACGTCAAATAAGTTCGAGGGTAAATGTAAGCAAGACAGCTGTGCACCAAGTTATTAGTAAATTTAAAATTTTGGTAAATTTTGTGAACCTTAAGAGAAGCGGTCGCCCTAGAAAAACAAGTCCACGTGATGATCATGCGATAAGGATGGTCGTACGAGATCGAAGAACCTCCTGCAGTACGATTAGATATTCTCTGTCTGTAAAAAAGATTCCAACGTCAGTTTGAGTACTATATCAAGACGTTTGGCCAAATGTTTTGTTTTATCATCCCGTAAACCTGCAAGGGAACCTTGACTTACTCCAAGATTGAAAAAAGAAATGACTCTTAACATCCACAAAATTTCCCGAAATTTTAAATTTACTAATAGCTTGATACACAGCTGTGTTACTCAGTGATGCACAGCTTGCTCACATTTACCCTCGAACTAACTCATCTGATGTTCAGAAAATCCAATTTTATGCAGGGTCGATATTTTTGACTTTTTTTGTAACAGTAAGTAAAGGTTTTTTTACCCATTTCAATAATTACACAACCACACTGTCTACGACAAAATCCCCTAAACAACTGGCAATAAACGTGCCGGGCACCTTTATTTATAGCAGTAGAATGCGTCTGATGCAATCAGCACATGAGATGACGCAATAATCTGCGCAAATGATGCAATGTGTTAAAATACTGAAAATCGGCAACTGGTCTTAAACTTTTGCAAAAGACTGTATTATACAGATTGGTGACTTCATAGGAAATATTTAATGAATAGGAATACTTAATGGTGTTAGGAGAATATTCAATGGATACCCTTAAAACTTCGTGGGTATAAAGAGCCTATTATATCATATTTATTCCAGCTAAAAAATAAATAATTAAATAAATAAAAAATCATGTAGTAAGGAAAAATAAGAAATGAAGTTAAAAAAAAAAAAAAAAAAAAAAAAAAATGTTGCCAGAAATTTGTAATATATAATGCTTAAAATGCTATAACATGTGAGTACGGGGACTCGTATTGTTAACTATATTTATGTCTTGTATATGCATATATATGTTTTGTATATGCATATATTATAGCTTGTATATGCATAAATATATACATTTTTTTAACACATTTGAAAAATTTGGTACAATATATGCACAGTGGTCTCTTGTAAACCGGCAGATATCGGACCAGATCACTGTCTGATTACGAAAAACGGTGCATTATTGGAAATCAATAACTATGACACTTTTAAACAGTAGAAACTATATTTGTTTTTACGCATATACATATATTTAGGATAAATTTTCAATTGTATATACTCTACGTATGTATGAAATACCATACAATGTCATACTGTACTAACTTTTTAAACAAAGTATTCATCTTGCCAGTGTTCTCATTTATGTCGTCAATTGTTGCACGACCAACACCATATTCTTTGGCGAAACTAAGAAGCGTTTCACCTGTATCAAGTCGTTTAATTTTTTTTTTCTTTTTTTTTTTTCTTTTTTTTTTTTTTCTTTTTTTTTTTTTTTTTTTTTTAACAAGAGATAGTATTTTATGCTTGTACTGTTGATACATTTTTAATTTACATCACTGTAAATACACAAAATTGCATTAATGAAATACAGCATGTAAGCGAATAAGCACAACATGGATAGGACTGGAATTGGCGTAGGGCAAAGTAAATAACAGAGATAGATCGGCGCATATTCATTCTTTCTTCTATTGACTCTATTCATACACATTGCACACAGTGGTCATTGACACTGTGGAACGCAATCACTTGTCTTCAGAGCACGCTCAAAATTAACGATCAATGCGCTTGGTAGCTGCATGTATAAAAGTGTCAGAGTACTGGCGATGTAAAAGACAGTGTACTTTGAAAATAAGTAGTGTTCTATTATAGAGTACGTACTTTATACAGCTACATGCAATATTTTCTACTCAACCAAATGTCATTTGCAGATTACTTAATTTACTGCATTACAGATGCCATATTGAAATAGAGATATAAATATCTATATAATATATCTCTAACGTGCACCAGTTACGATTATATTTTGTGAAAACGATGCGATAATGATGCAATTAATAATATACTAGAGTATAAAAAATAATATTTATTGATGGACAATATTTCAATGATCTAATAAGGAAAAATGGCGACAATTATCTGATGAGATTATTTTATGAAAAATGTATTGTTAACAATTCCTTCTTTAGAACCTTTGCAAGTGTCATTTTAAACATACCAATATTTTAAAGATATATATGCAATACTTAAAAAGTATAATTATTATCAAAAAAGTATAATTATTATCATAAAAAGTATAATTAAAATAGGAATTAGTTAAAAGAAAAAAAAAAAATCCAAAATAAATAAATGAAAAGTGATCGCCAACAAAACGATAAAAATGTAAAAGACATCATGGATGTCCTATACTAAAACTGCACTGCCTGCGGAAGTATGCAAACTGGGTCGTCAACCATGAATTTTTAGTTGAAACATTACTTGGAATGATTTTGCTTTCACTATCGCACAATTCAAATTTTGTTTTTATAATAATTTGGCTTCTGGTAAATTAAAATTTTAATTTGGTGGGGAAATTGATGTAATATTTATGAGTTTCAAATTTTAAAGGTAAATAAGAAAAGAAGTAGACTGTGAAAATTTCGTATGGATTTGCTAGTATTGAATAACATCTCATGAAACTTTAGCATTATTATACTTTTTAAGAAAGGTTTAAATGCACACGCGCGCAACCGTTAACATAATTTCTCTCGTTCAGTCAATTATCTAAATTTAAGAAGTACTTACAGGAAAAAAAAAATACAATTTCCTAAAATACAGAATGATGTTGGCAATGAATTGTATTAAAATTAAATTGGTGGGAAAAGACACAAATATATGGGGGATTAACTCTGTATATTGAATCAATAAATGATAATATAGTGTACGTTGATTCAAAAGAAATATGGGTTAAAATATCTTATATGTCTATTTTTCAGAGCAATTGAAATATTTTCAAAAAAAAAAAAAAAAAATACGCCATAAAACATGATCCTCATACTATACTAGGCACAACACATTACACTCATCATAATGTAAAGATTTAAATATCTAAAAAATATGTAAGCATTTTCAGTAATTCATTTCTTTTATCTGCGATCATTAAAGTATTCGAAAAAAATCTGAACATATCCATTTTGTGTTAATTGCCTATGTTCAAGCAAAAACAAAAAAAAAAAAAAAAAAAATTTGAAAATTTCATCTGTCAAATAAGTAGAGTTACACTGAAAAAAAAAAAGCAAATATTTTGAAATTTTAAAAAGCTCTTGACTATAACATTAAATGAACAACAAATTTTCATAACGATAAACATAATTAAAAAGATTTTTACATATTTCTTAAATCTGAATGAGCATTAACTATTAATCCGTTAACTGATTCAAAATAAAATAAATTGAGAAAATATCTTACAACTTTACTTATCTCTAAGACAACATGAAATGAACTTTCTAATTAAATATTTTTAGTAATAGTTTAGAAATTTATCTATATTTTAACAAAACAGTAAAAATAAAACTTTTATCTCGACGCTCCTTTTATATACACATATTGCAAATTTATTAAAACGTTTTACCAAGCAATTTAAATAAAGATTGCATTTTCAATAAATTCTATAAAATAATAAATTTGTTATTCGTGCATCTCATTTTGAAATAAGTTATACATTTAATTATTCAGAATATTTGAAATGTAACACAAAATTAAAGTGGAAATGTCTTTAAAGTGTAAAAAGACGACTTTAAATGATCCGTTTGAAAATTTAATTTATTCTATTTATTAGCATCCTGATAGGGATTTTTGCTTACAATTTTTACTTACAGTTTACAATTATATATATATATATATACAGTATATATACATATAAAGTTCAAAAGATTAATTCCAAGTAATGCTTTTACGAGAGCAATTTAAAAATTAATTATTTTTTAAATATAGAGAGACATATGCATTTGTTTTAAATATCTTGGATTTTTACACATATGTCCCACAAAGACTTTTATTTAAGGTTTAATTTACTTGTATATCTTTAAATTTAATTAAATTGCCGTAAAAAAAAAAAAAAAAAAAAAAAAAAAAAAAAAAAAAAACGCTGTAACTTATGCATTTTTTGCTAAGTTTATGTCTTGTCCGACTGATATGATATGCGTTTATTATTATCCTTTAGATTTTTTAATTTGTATATTTATTCGAAAATAATAAACTACTGAATAAACCTTTCTTTATGCAGATATTCTTAGAGGGGAAAAAATGTAAATTCTGTTTCAAAAGATCCACCAAATTCTCTTGCGCTTTAATTCTGGAGATTTTATGACGTCGGGCTTTCATTAATTCCTTTTAACGAAGGCAACATATAAACTTGTATTATTTATCAATGAAACAGACACTGTATGCATATGAAGTTATGAACAATATGCTGATCCAATTTGGGTGCATATTTGGTGATAAGCATTGCGACTATGATGTAATATTTTCAGTTTACATGTAAGCGGTATCTTAGTTTCTAAGCACTGGGAGTCATTCGACTTATGTCCTACACATGCTTATACTTGTAAGATGCATAATTAAAACAAAACTTGGTTTAAAAAACTTTGAAAATATAAAATAAACTTTAAAAAATACAGAATAATTAAAGCCTTATACTATAAAAACATAATTAAAAAAACCTATTTTGTTTCAATGGTTAGCCATAGCTTTTACTTTGGGATCCCCAACGTCCTCGGTGGCTGAAGCGGCAAAACTCTCCGTGAATCTTCTCTTCATGGGGAGACGCCACTGACGATTTAAACTCGACGTCGACTCGTTGCTATTGCGCGAATTATAATAATCGATTATTTCGATAGTTTCACTGAAAAACGTGCAGTATTGATTATTAAAATTAGCTATCTTGGGGTTTTTTTATCCAAATCGATATTAATATTTACTTTTTATTATGTATCAGCTAAAGCGGTAGTACAATTCCCGAATTTAATATAGTTATTGAGTTCTTCAGTTATGTTTTTGTGTTTTTATATAACTTGGTTTGTTAGATAAATATTATCGAAATTTATGCTTATTCAATTTCGGTACATATTGAAAGATAGGTAAGGTTCATAATTCTTACATTCGGGGATTTTTAAACAGCTACAGCACCCACATCTATTAGTTACAATTGCACCAAACTGCAAAACATGCATTTGTACTAATACTGTACTTGTATCAAACTGCCATTCTAAGAAACTATATTGATTAGATTTTTGTGAATGTTAACAGGTGACACTGTTATATTGCGTGATACAGAAGAAAATTTTGCGATGGTCAAAGTATACTAGGTTTCAACGATTATTTCTTGCACATTCACACCTAGAATTCGTTAAATTAAATTAAAACTAATTTTATTATAGCCACTTTGAAAACATTCATCGATATAATGACGAAGTGACAAAAGTATAATAACTCAAGCAATTAATTTAGCATCTACAGGAATAAAAATTTTTAATATAAATGACAAATCATATAAATGTCAAATCCATTTACATTCTTGCAAAAGATCTTTTGTTGTTTAGTTATAATTGAGTTCTCGAGCAATTTTCTGACAAATAATAATGAGTATGAGAAATAGTTTTCTCTCGCAAAAGACAAAATATTTAATATTATTCAAGGGTTTCAAGGATCAATCTTGAGCCATTTATCATATTGCATATATGATAGTAAACGTGTTTTGACTGATTGCATTGTTAAGTTTCGGAGAATTAGTCTTTTAAATTAGAAGATAAAAATAAAGTTATAGGATAAAGTTGAAAAGAATTGAACTTTAATTACTTTTGAAATTTACCATTCATTTGATGCGTTAAATTAAGAATGTGAGTTTCAGATATTTTAATGATAATATAATGCAGTATTGGTTAAAAAATCAATTACGTAGTAAAATGGATTGATTGGCTCCCTTTTTCTTTCTTTTTTTTTTTATATTATTTATTATATTTTCTTCTATATACTTAAAAGAACGTACAACATTCGTAAATATTTTTAATTTTCCTTTTCCGATGAATTTACGCGTTTAGAAAAGTCTGTCAGTTTGTGGAAAAAAAAAATATTCTATCAAATATATTTTGAAAATTAATAAATGTATATTGCTCCTTGGTTCCCCTGTATATTGTCTAGAGATATTATGCACACGCAATTGTGTACTTAATTTGAGTCCTATGAAAAGCACATAACGCAACCTGAAATTTACTTTCAGCAACTTTCAGGCATAGCCTTTAATATACACGAATTGTTTTGGGTATCACTGGAAAAGATTGAACATGATTTTCGTATCATATCCTGTTGTATAAAATATGATTTTATACTTTTAAAAAAATATGCCTAATTGGTTTGATTTAATTAAGCCTACAGAAGGTAAATCATACCTAGCATAAATTTTGCCCATAGGCGAAATATTTTAATTATCTTGAATATAACTGTACAAGAAACAATTGTTTGATCTCGACGAAAGGTTTAGTCCTTGATAAAAAATTCCACGAAAAAAAAAATGGTAATCTAATATCTTAAGACATAGTAAAATTAGGAAGAAGAATAAGTGGAGATGTTTAAAAACCCATTCTTTATATGCATTTTAATGAATAAAATTCCTTTAATTAATTATTAAAGAGAATGTATTTGTAACTTAGAATGTGTTTTTTTCTAAATTAGAATTCGGATTCGGTAGGTCATTTTACATAAGAAACAGCTAGAATGGTATTAGGGCTCAAATTTTACTTTTGTTTATTTATTATTATTATTATTATTATTTATTTATTTATTTATTATTTTATTTATTTTTATTTATTTATTTATTTATTTATTTATTTTGCAGTGCAGTGCAGTGCAGTGCAGTGCAGTGCAGTACACTGTTATTTTCAGTTTCTGGTTTCATCCAAATCGCTACTTTTAACAATTCAAATTTTCATTTAATCTATAACAAATAAATTTGGTTACTGATAGCATGAACTACTGAAACATGAACATATTTTTTTATCCACCCACAGATTCCTGTTAACGATGTCCGACTGTATTACATTACTTTGAAAAAAATACTTTCAAAGTAAATGAATTTATGAATTAGTTATATTGCAATATTTCTTTAAAAAAAAAAAAAAAAAAAAAAAAAAAAAAAAAAAAAAACTGGAAATTAATGTCCATTAATCGATTGTTTTTTACTATTTTTTAAAAGTCAGTTTGTCTATAATCGGTTACACTATTTACGATAGAAAAAAAAAATAATACCATTATTTTAATCCATTCATTTGATAGAGAGAAATCAGAAATCTTTTCAGAAAAAAATAATATATTATTTATTTTATTTTTTTCTATTTTATTTATTTATTTATTTTTTCGGTTTATATTACATTTTTCTTTATTCGACATTCTTCTTCTTTTTTTTTTTTTTTTAATTACTTTAATTAATAATACTACATTGTTCCGAAAGAAGTAATTTCAAAGTAAAACGTTTTATCAATTAATTATATTACAGTACTTCTTAATACATCGAATTAATCTACTGTGCATTAATCTATTACTTTGCATTATTTTTAGACAGTAATTTCAATTATCTACTAGCGGTTTTGTGGTTTGGAATAGAGCCTATTTTTAATATCATTTAATCCAGCCGTTTTCTCATATGCGTGTTTATTTATTTATTTATTTTTATAATGAAAACACTTAAAAAAAAGTCAATTAAAATTATATTTAATTAAAATACGTTTTTAAAAAATATACACAGATTCGAAGCTTTCCGCTTTTGTATACAAAACATCTTCAGGAATTACATTTTTAGGTTTCATATTAGCAGTTTCAATATATTGCAGTAATTGCCAGTTAACAATTAAGCAATCTTCAGTTAATTGAGGCGATGTTGAATATGAAAACAAATGGGTAACTTGATAATTCTGGTGGAGGTTCTTTTAAAAGATGCACTTTACGACAAAAACCTGGGAGCAAACCTAAAAATGCAATTATTGAGTATGCTTTGTATATAAAAGTGATAAGCTACAAATCTGTATCTATATTTTTTAAATGTTTGTAATTAAGTATAATTTTAATTGACGTGCTTTTAAAAGTGTTTTTATTAGAAAATATCAATGACACGTGATTTCCAACATTATATCTTTTAGAAATAATTTATATTTATAGTAATAAATATCATTTATCTTTATAAATAATAAGTTTTAGCAAAATGAGTTATAAAAGCAGTCCGGTTTTATGTCTCTAGGGGGATAGAACTTACTTGCCTAAAGATTACAATTTTACATTAAAAAGTTTCATTGACTTATAATCCGTTTAAGAAATATTTTAATTCTTCCCAAGTCATCTTATGCATTTACTTTGCCAAAAGATGATAACTTTTTAAATGTAATTTCCCATCAAATAAGATATATAATTTAACACGAGGATCTAAAGTTTAATCTGGACTATTTATTATGTTGGCTGTAAAGTAAACGTCATGGACTGACTGAAGCGAAAGTTAATCTTTTCAAAATAAATTTCCTAATTAGTGTGACTAAAGTATTTATAATTGAAAATTCCATATTTGAAAGATTTATGGAGTATTTTGTTTAAAATGTACATTATCTTTTAAGGTTTTCAATAATAATGTAATAAAATAAATTTCAAAGTTACTTATTACAGATATTATATTTAATAAATAATAACAGGAGGCTTGGAGTTGGAATATTAAAACCCGAATATACTACTACTTCAGAAACGCCAAAGAAAATTATTTGAGATGCATACAGCTGTTTCGGTTGCCTTAAGAGTACCGTCTTCAGTGCAAAAAGAATGCACTGAAGAATGCACTGCAAAAGGAATGCACTTTTTGCACTGAAGACTGTACGCTCAACGCTACCGAAACAGCTGTATGCATCTCAAATATTTTTCTTTGGCGTTTCTAGTTTATTCGGGTTTTAATTATATTTAATATTTTAAATCATGCTGGTACATCGTATTTCATGCTAGATATCAATTATTTCATTAAACTACTTTTAATTAACCTTCAAGAAAATACATCTCTGGCTCACGTTTCGGCACATCGGGGCGTCATGGGCAATGAAAAAGCTGATGAGCTGGCTAAAACAGCCACTCAAAATCCGGACATCGGCTTTTCCCTCCCTCTCCCCTGTTCCTTTATCAAAAAGTCCCTTTTCCATAATCTCCAGAAAGAATGGCAAGCTGAATGGGATACCTCAGACAAAGGGCGCTACACCTATGCCCTCATTAACTCTGTAAAAAATTATAACTTTGATTTGTCTACAGCAATTTCAGCCTTTCTGACGGGTCATGGACCTTTCAGAACCTACTTATTTCGTTTTCATTGCTCGAGGACCACCCTATGCGAGTGCGGAGAGGAAGGCTCTCCTGAACATGCTTACTTTGCATGTCCCCCCACAGCTCCATTTCATTTACTCAATCCTCCAATTAGACCCAATAACTGGCTATTTAACACTTTAGACCGTCCCTTTTTAAAAACTAAAATAACTAAAATCTTTGTGACCCTAATGGAACTATCCAATTTAACAAACTAAAAACTATTCTTATTAATTTTTCCAAAGTCCCGTCGCAAAATTTGAACTTTTTTTAGCTGTCTACGAATTCTCCTCATTAGAAGCCTAATTTTTTTTTTTGTTTTATTAACCGCTGTCCTCTGACGCGTGGAATTTTATATCCGGTAGCAAATGTACTTTCCTCTCTCTCTCTCTCTCTCTCTCTTTTTTTTTTTTTTTTAGTGTTTTGCAATAAACAACGGGGGAGACTTAACCTCTAGAAACGGGCTCCTTCAAAATTTCACATTGTTATGTGACATTTGTTGTCAGAGCCCCTCTTTGGAGGTTAAAATGTCTCAAAACTGCTGCATAGTGGTGAGCGGCCTCCTTCCGTCTTTGAATCTTTGAATTATTTCAAAAAAATATATATAACACTAAATTTTCGCATAAATTTCGGTATCTCTCTCTCTCTCTTTCTCTCTCTCTCTCTCTCTCTCTCTCTCTATATATATATATATATATATATATATATATAATTTATAGTAATTAAAGAACAATATTAGTCAATAACTTTTCCGTTATATGACCATGATTTAGATGTCTCATTAGCGGCTCTGAGTTCGACTCGAGAAGAGTGCCTCAAAGTCATATTGTAATCCTGGAAGAGTTTGTCGGCACAGCTCTTTGTCTGTTTTCTGGTTTCTTCGAAATTCACATAAGTACGTGCTATCATCTTAGAAATAGCTTCTTTTTGGTAGTTGTAAACACTTGAATTATTTTAATGTGTTATATGTAAATACAGCGCTTTTGACTTTACCTGGCTGACATTTTAAAGGATATTAAATGATCCCACACTGTGATGGGTTTTAAAACTGTGTGCCAGCAAATTCAGATGCTCTTTTTTCTTAAAAGATTTGATAGGACTTATTTAGTTATTATTTTCCTTAAGATATGTGGGTCTTAACTGTTAATAGTGTTACGAAATTGTAAATAATTGTGTTTATTTTTGTATAAATTCTTTCAAAGAGGCTTAGTAAGTTGATAAAGTGCTAATTTTGTGCTTTTCTAGTCGTTTTAGCGTTGAAATAGCCTTATTTTCCCTTAAAAACGCATTAAAAAGCCCCAGTAATGCAGGTAATGGATTTGGCGCCAAATTTGGCGACTTTTCCCCACCTTGGCGATTTTTTGGCGACCTTGGCGAGAAAATCCTTATATGGGATATACCAAATATGGAAGCTGTAAGTTGATTGGTTGACCACTTTCTAGAGTTTTCTCGAAAAATCTGGGTTCCATGGAACAGCATATAAGGAGCGCTTCCTCGACAAGGCAGTCAGTTCAGTTCAGATCTCAGCCAGCTTCGCTAGTGCTTGCATTGCTCTTGAGCCTCTTTGAGAGAGACTTGCTTCAAGTGTTATTGCTATACAGTTGGTACTGTGGATTTGCTATTGACAGCTGTTGTTTAAGCTGTGGTTACTGCTTGAATTGAAGCTGATAATTGGTTTATTGACCTGTATTTTTCTGGAACTTTCTGTGAATAAATTACTCAATTTTTGTAAGTTTGGCCTTTCATTCCCGGACAACTCACGAACCCTCAGGTACGCAACATTTCTGGTGTCAGAAGCGGGGTTGTCTGTGAATGGTTATAACTAGAGATATGGAGGAACAGATGAAGAAACGTCTAGAAAGCTTAGCTACCCAGATGAATGAAATGAAAGAAGGGCAAAGAGAAATGAAGGAAGGACAAAGAGAGATGAAAGAAAGTATGGAAGCATCGCAAAGAGAGATGAAAGATAGCCTGAGTCAAGAGATGAAAGAAATGAAGGCAGCACAAGAGAAAATGGAAACATCGCAAAGAGAAATGAAAGACGGCTTGACTGAAGAAATGAAGGAAATGAAAGCAGTTCAGGAAAAGATGGAAGCCAGTTTGACCGAAGAAATTAAATCTAATCAAGATGAGATGAAGAGAGAGCTTTCAACGGCGAAAGAATCAATAGAGGGTAAATTAATGGTGATGGAAAATAGAATGGATGGAATAGAAGAGAAGGTTATGAAAGTAGAAAGAAATTTTGAAGAGAGATTTACGAAGATAGAAGAGAATTTGAGGAGAAAGTTAAAGAAAATTTTGATCAGAACTGAAAGGCAGGTTTTCAGAGATAGAAGGTAAATTGAAGAGAATAGAAGATCTGGAGAGAAAAGTGGAAGAAAAGTTAGAGTCCATGCCCCAGGAAACTGAAAAGAAAGAGAGAAGAAGCCAGAATCACGAATTTATTAAGCTATCTACCTACGACGGCAGTTCCTCCTGGCATGTATATAAGACGCAGTTTTCCATCGTAGCTGAAGCTAACGGCTGGGACTCTACCGCCAAGTCGGTCAACTTAGCAGCAGCATTACGGGGAGATGCAGCCGAGATACTGAGAAATGTTTCTAAAGAAGAAAGGAACGACTTCGAGGCCTTGACTAGAGCACTGGAGCTACGGTTTGGAGAGAAGTGTTCTAAGGACTATAGTCGCCTCCAGCTAAAGTCCCGTTACCAGAAAACGGGCGAAAGTTTGCAAGAGCTGGCAGCGGACATTCAGAGATTGTCACACCTAGCATTCTCAGACTGCCAAGCTGACACTCGAAACGGCTTAGCTCTTCAGTACTTTATCGATGCTGTTCGGGATCCAGAAATTCAAAAAGCGTTGAGACTCTCCAACATCAGAGACGTAGAATCAGCTTTAGGCTATGCACTTAGGATAGAGGCAGCCCAACAAGCCTCCCGTAAAGACCGCCATACCATAAGAGCAGTCTCATTAAACGATACGCCTGCTGGTGAAAATGAAATGAAGAGAAGTATCGAAGAGATCTTAAAGAGATTGCGCAGCCTGGAGAATAATAAGGAAATAAAGGACCGGAAGATAAAGTGCTGGGGCTGTGGAGGGGATGGTCACGTGAAGAGGAACTGCCCTGTACGACCAACTATAGGAAATCACCCGTCTTCACCATCACTACAGGGAAACTAAGAGGAGGCCATCTCGCGGGGCGGAGGTTGCCTAAAATTAAAGAGCCCCAATTTACAGTATTTCATGTTTCATCGATGAGTGGCGGCGATAATGGACTTCACGTCTATGGCCAAGTCAACAACGCCACCTGCCGGATGATTCTGGACATGGGAGCCAACGTGACCATCATTAGAAGGGATTTGGCTCAAGAACTAAAAGAGAAGATCATCTGGACGCCGCCCTGTGTTAAACTCCAGACTGTGACCGGAGACGAAATCAAAATATATGGGAAAATGAACTTGACTATCACTTTTGGGAATGCCAGTTACCATCATATGGCATATGTGGCAGATATAAGAGATCCTTTAATCAGTGGAATTGATTTCCTGAGAAATTTTAACTTTCAATTGGACTTCAAGAATAATGAACTGCATTCGAGTTCGGAAGACATCGCTGTGTTCAACACTGAAAATCAAGACATTCAGACAATTTGCCAGATAACAGCCAGGGCTGAAATTTCCATCCCTCCACACACAGAGACAATAGTTTCAGGAACACCACCTACAAAGCAATACTTCCGCTATGGTCTGATTGAATACCCGAATACAGACAATAGCCCAAGAGGAGTTCTGGTAGCTTCATCTCTAGTTGATCTCTCAAAGAGTACTATTCCTGTGAGAGTCGCAAACATCAGCGATAAGGTCCGGACAGTGAAGAAGGATGATGTGTTAGCAACCTGCACTCCTGTTACATGCGTCAACCGTCCCACGCAATCAACCGCATCCAAGTCTTCAGAACAATTAATAACGGAATTACTAAAGAATGCAGAGTTAGGAAAGGAACAGAGATGTGCTGCGGAGAAGCTACTCCAAGAATTTAAAGACCTTTTTTCTCGAACACCTGAAGACGTCGGGAGAACGAACATCACCCAGCACAGAATTGATACAGGAAATCATCCTCCAATCAAACAACATCCAAGAAGACTTCCATTTGCTAAACAGGAAGAGGTCACTGAACTTCTAAATGAAATGCAGCACAATGACGTCATCGAGCCATCAACGAGTCCTTGGGCCTCTGCAATAGTACTGGTGCGAAAAAAAGATGGTTCAACAAGATTTTGCGTGGATTATCGTCGTTTGAATGATATCACGAAGAAAGACAGTTACCCTCTTCCCAGAATTGACGACACATTAGACCCACTTGCTGACAATAAATGGTTCTCGACTTTAGATCTGAAGAGCGGTTACTGGCAAGTAGAAGTACATCCTGATGATCGTGGGAAGACTGCATTCACCACGGGACAAGGACTGTGGCAATTTAAAGTTATGCCGTTTGGATTATGTAATGCTCCTGCCACCTTCGAACGCCTGATGGAGACAGTGCTAAAAGGACTTTCCTATGAAGCCTGTCTGGTGTATTTGGATGATATTATCATTGTGGGGCGCACATTTGAAGACCATCTACGAAACATCCGAAAGGTGCTGGAGAAACTCAGAATGGCTAACCTCAAATTGAATCCAGGCAAGTGTAACTTGTTCCGTCGTGAAGTGAGCTACCTCGGCCATATCATCTCAGCCGAAGGTGTGAGAACTGATCCTGAGAAGATCTCTGCAGTCGAGAACTGGAGTCGCCCTGAAAATATACACCAACTACGAAGTTTCCTGGGGTTATGCACTTACTACAGGAAGTTTGTCAAGGGTTTCTCAAATATTGCCAGACCACTGCACAAGCTGACGGAAGCCAAACAGATGTTCCTGTGGACAGATGAATGTGAAAAAGCGTTCAAGCGACTTAAAGAGGCCTTAACATCATCGACTATCTTGATATATCCACGGCCCGACAGACAGTTCACACTTGATACAGATGCCAGCCATGAGAGTGTCGGTGCTGTTCTGTCGCAGGAAATTGATGGTCAAGAACATGTCATTGCCTATTGGAGTAAATGCCTGTCGAAACAGGAGCGAAATTACTGTACCACCAGGAAAGAGCTACTCGCCATCGTAAAAGCCATAGAACATTTCCATCATTACCTCTATGGCAGAAGATTCCTGCTCCGGACTGACCATGCATCTTTAACGTGGTTGCTCCAGTTCAAGAACCCGGAAGGACAGATTGCCAGGTGGATACAACGCCTACAGGAATATGACTTCGAGATACGTCATCGTAAAGGGACTCTAGATGGTAATGCAGATGCCTTGTCACGGAAGCCCTGTTCGGAAAGCTGCAAGTATTGCTCTAGAGCCGAACAGAACCTGCCGATAAATCCGGTTGCCTGCCAAGTTACTGTCTCAACACCATCAGATCAAGATCCCGATCCATGGAGTGACGAAGAACTTAGAAAATCCCAGTTGGAAGATCCTGATATAAAGCCAATATTACAGCTGAAGGAGACGACCAGCAACAGACCTATCTGGCAGGACATTTCCAGATTTAGTCCCATTACGAAAAGTTATTGGGCACTTTGGGACTCTCTTCACATCAGAAACGGCGTATTATACAGAAAGTGGGAATCTGATGATTGGAAAAGCTTCAGATGGCAGATTTTATTACCAAGATAAAAAATTCCAGCTGTTTTAGAACAACTGCATAGTAGCTCTACCGGAGGCCATTTTAAGGTAATGAAGACTCTGCAGAAAGTTCGGGAACGCTTCTACTGGTGCAAGGCAAAGGAGGATGTGGAGAAATGGTGTAAATCCTGTGATGCTTGTGCGGCACGTAAAGGCCCGCAGAAACGAAGTCGAGGAAGACTGCAACGGTATAACGTGGGAGCACCATGTGAACGGATTGCAATCGACATCTTGGGTCCTTTGCCACGGACCTCCAGTGGAAATAAATACATTCTCGCCGTGATGGACTATTTCACCAAGTGGCCTGAGGCAAATCCCATTCCCAATCAAGAGGTATGCACAGTCGCAGAAGTCCTAGTGCAGCAATGGGTGTCAAGGTACGGCACGCCCCTACAACTTCATACCGACCAAGGTAGGAACTTTACCTCTGATGTTTTCAAAGGACTGTGTGAACTACTCGGCATAGACAAAACCCGGACAACACCCTTACATCCCCAGTCGGACGGCATGGTCGAGAGGTTCAATCGTACCATCCTGAATAACCTCTCCCTTCTAGTATCAAGGAACCAGCAAGATTGGGACTTGAAGTTGCCATTGTTCCTGCTGGCTTATCGAAGTGCTGTCCATGAAACCACCGGCTATACTCCAGCCCAGATGATGTTTGGACGTGAACTTCGTCTCCCTTGTGATCTCCTGTTTGGTTGTCCACCCGATGCACCTTCATCGCCCGAGGAGTACATCCAAGATCTCCAGGCACGATTTTAGGACGTTCACAACTTTGCTCGGGAGCGAATTCACATTGCATCGGAGAAAATGAAGACAAGGTACGATCTAAAGGCTACGCAACATGAGTTTCAGGAAGGAGAGAAGGTCTGGTTGTGGAATCCTGTTCGACGCAAAGGACTCTCTCCCAAGTTACAGTGCAACTGGGACGGACCATACACAGTCTTAAAAAGGCTGAATGATGTAGTGGTGCGGATCACTAAAACACCTTCATCAAAACCGAAGGTGGTGCACTATAACAGGCTAGCCAAGTACCACAAGTAACGGTAATATTAAAAATTAAAAAATGTAAATACTGGTAAAATTTGCGCATGCGTAATGTAAATATTTGTATATAAATATTTGTACATATTTGTGAATTTTGTAAATATTTGAACATATTTGTAAATATTTCTCACTTGATTTGTATTTCTATTTTATCGTTATATGCAACTTAGTTTTTGTGTTTTAGATTGTGTAAATTTGTTTAGTTTCGCCTCTTGACCAAGGGTTGCACTGCCCGGGACGTGCAGTCCTTGGGAGGGGGGCAGTGTTACGAAATTGTAAATAATTGTGTTTATTTTTGTATAAATTCTATCAAAGAGGCTTAGTAAGTTCATAAAGTGCTAATTTTGTACATTTCTAGTCGCTTTAGCGTTGAAATAGCCTTATTTTCCCTTAAAAACGCATTAAAAAGCCCCAGTAATGCAGGTATTGGATTTGGCGCCAAATTTGGCGACTTTTTCCCACCTTGGCGATTTTTTTAGTGACCTTGGCGAGAAAATCCTTATATGGGATATACCAAATATTGAAGCTGTAAGTTGATTGGCTGACCACTTTCTAGAGTTTTCTCGAAAAATCTGGGTTCCATGGAACAGCATATAAGGAGCGCTTCCTCGCCAAGGCAGTCAGTTCAGTTCAGATCTCAGCCAGCTTCGCTAGTGCTTGCATTGCTCTTGAGCCTCTTTGAGAGAGACTTGCTTCAAGTGTTATTGCTATGGATACAGTTGGTACTGTGGATTTGCTATTGACAGCTGTTGTTTAAGCTGTGGTTACTGCTTGAATTGAAGCTGATAATTGGTTTATTGACCTGTGTTTTTCTGGAAATTTCTGTGAATAAATTACTGAATTTTTGTAAGTTTGGCCTTTCATTCCCGGAC
This sequence comes from Salticus scenicus, assembly GCA_963930645.1. Classification (NCBI taxonomy): domain Eukaryota; kingdom Metazoa; phylum Arthropoda; class Arachnida; order Araneae; family Salticidae; genus Salticus; species Salticus scenicus. The sequence goes on along the minus strand of OZ005656.1, from coordinate 220,125,211 downwards.
AACTCACGAACCCTCAAGTACGCAACAATAGTATAGTGTCAATAATATGACATTTTCCTGGTTTTCTTGTTCAACTTTCTTTACTTTGCCAGCTGTTTTCTAAAATGAAGTTTCAATTGATTTGAATTCATTGAAATAATGATATTGATTTGAAATTAAATTAATTAAAAATATTTAAAAATATTTAAAAATAACTTATACAAAACAGATTTTTTATTTTTATTTATTTATTTTTTTTTTTTGGGTGTGTGTGTGTGTGTGAACTTTACATTATTCAAGAACGCCTTATAAATTTTATTCAAATTTCTTCATACAAAATAATATAATTTGACAAGGCTTAAAACTAATAGTCTTATTCTAAAGAATTAGTATATTAATTTAAAATGCATTCGAATTGTTTATTTGATTAGTTTTATTTTCTGTTACAATTGCAATTATGTTTTTTTATGGCTTTTATTTTGTAAATTAGACTCTTTTTTTTTTTTTTTTTTTTTTTTTTTTTTTTTTAATACTACAAATATTTAAAATTATCAGATTCACAGATAGTTTTCGAAAAAAAAAAAAAAAAAAAAAACATTTTTACAGAGAATACAACTTATTTACAATAAAAATCATTATAATAAAAACCATTATAACAAAATATTTCACATATAACATACATATATATATATATGTATGTATACATATATATATGTATGTATACATATATATAAAAAAACATATATATATATATATATGTTTTTTTTTTCTTTTTCCTTTACAAAAAAAAAAAAAAAAAAAAAAAAACATTCACGAGAATTAATTTTCGCAAACCGTGTTCAAATCTATCGATTCATTCAATGGATATGGATCTTTATAATGTCTACAGACTTATGGGACACCCTGTATACACACACACACATACATATATATATATATATATATATATATATATATATATATATATATATTAGATAAATGAAAGAAAAGGAATTAAATTGCAAATACATTTTATTCGAATATACTTTTTAATATCTATTTTTTGTCAAGTTAAAAAGGTCTACTAAATGAGAGGTGTTATGCAACTAACAAGGAAACATTCAAAAGATGTCGTCTTCTGTGATTCTACTCTTTATAAAACATTAAAAAGTGAACAAAAATATCGGCTGAAATTAATTACAGTGAAAAAAAAAAAAAAAAAAAAAAAAAAAAAAAACATATCTGGCGATTTCACACTGTTAGGCGATTGATTTCGAGTACTTGGCGAAAAAGCAAAACACTGTTCTGTTCGTACACGGCAATTTCGGTGCCAGCGAGCTTATCACCTAACAGCCGTAAATCGCCAAAAATGCTTAATTTTTATAATTTTTTGTGGTCGCTGTAATTAATTTCAGCCGATATTTTTTCACTTTCAGGTGATTTATGTAGAGTAGAATCACGTATATTTTTTGAAGAAGACACGTTTTGAATATTTCCTTGTAAGGTAAATAATTTATTACATGGATACTATATAAAATGTACGGCAGACATGAAAATTAGGTGATTCGAAACAAAAACCTAGATGCAAATTGAACAATATAAAATTATAAAATATATATTAGTATTAGGAACTACTATAGTTAAATGCGAGACTATTTTACCGCAAACCCAAGAGTAATTTCTTGATTGGGAAATGGAAAGGTTTTATTTATGTCCCTTTTTCATAATATTTAAGGAAAGTTTGTCTCTTATTACGCTACGATTAATGCTACGATATTATTAAGAGTGCTGCACATTTTACACTGAAATACCAATGCCTTATTAAATTTCATGGTGCTAATTTTTTCGTATTTCCTAACAGATAATGACTAAATTAAAAAAAAAAAAAAAAAAAAAAAAAAAAAAAAAAAAACTGCATTTACCTTAAAAGAACAATATGGCATTTTGTTATAAAATAAAATAAAACAAAATAAAATACTTTTAAATTCTAGCATATTATATGTTGCTCTTATATTAATTATCTAAAATACTTTATTTAAATATCCACCGGGAACAAGGTTCCAGTGACACAGACCTCATCGAATGACACAGACAATCAACTGACCTCAACTTTCCTGAAAGGTTGCCCAAGGGCAGTGGATTACTAGGGAACACAAATTAACATGTAACATCAGCAAAATATTTAACATATAATTGGAAAATTTGAAATTAAAAAGTTTACATGCATGCATTTTTTGTCAATAGCGGAATGCTAAAAATAAATATATCTAAAGCCACATATCATGTGAGTTGTTGTAAAAATAAATTTCATAAAAATATATACAAATGTTTCTTTAAGTGAAAATCATTATTCATAAACGTTAGAAGAGCAAGTTTATTTTTAGAATTTGTGTACATGCGACGTCATCCTGGAGCGTGACAGCAAAGATGGAAGAGAGTCCAGCTTGTAATTGGAAGATTATGGATTCAGTACTCGGGCTGGCAGAAGACCGTCGTGTATAATGATGGTGGCTAGCACACCTGAAATCTGTCGTGGCGGCAACGTCCACATTTTTCTTTCCCAGTTCTCATCTCAGGGGGAGTCACAGACGCAGGGAACCAACCTCTCCGCAGAGGATCGAAATTGTGATGACATATTTTCGGGATAAGCTTAGGGATGAGTCAGAAACTGTCGCCACTTATCCGTAGCATACAGCCAGTAAGACATAAAACCCACTAAGGAAACTCAGAAACCATCTCATATGAACAGCAATGTTTGAGTGTATAGTAACGAATTCTATAAGCAAACTGTTTAAAAATTAACAATTTACCTCACCGTCGCCAGCTAATAAAATGTTCTTAGAATTTTATTGAATACTTTTCTTGCAGTTTAATTTTTATCTTTATTGCGAAAATTATACTGTTATAACAACTGCTTTATAGTTACTGAGGCTGAATTGTGAGATGTAGGTAAAAATGTTTTGTATATATGAATAAGTATTTTGCTTATAAATTAACCGTTGTTGCCAAAAAAAAAGTGATGTAGTTAAACTGATGAATACAATTAAAATGAGACTTGACGCTAAGTAACTAATTCCAAGTAAAATCTTGGACGTCTTGAGCGCCAAAGAAAAAAAATTAATAACAGTCAGCTGTTTCGGTGGCATTTAGCGTACTATCTTCAGCACTGTGATGCATAGTATGTATTAGAATTCTGATGGAAAATCCAGATAAATTTTTACAAGAGACAATAAGGAAAAAGACAGGATTCGAACCCAGATCCATCAGTTTAAGGGGCTCAGAAAATTGAGTTAACATCGTGTATAACTATATCACACTAATTTATAAAAATTCTTTGTGAAAATGATGGAAAGAATTTCTTGTAATAACACTGCTCTGAAAAAAAAAAAAAAAAAAAAAAAAATCCGCGTTTTGATACCATTATCGATGATTCTTATGTAAAATGACCTCCTAAATCTGAATATAACTCACATTTTGCCCAGTCACCTACTAGTTTCTAGAAACACCAGCCCGTCCCTCATTTTTTCCGGATTTCGATAATTTTATGACGACGAATTTGATTTGGTGAATTAAAAAGAATTAATTTAATACCTAAACACAAAAAAGTATAAAGTTTAAAATGTAACATAAATAACAGATTAAAAAATATATATAAGATATGTAATACGTAATTTCAGTGGCAAATCCCCCCCCCCCCCAAAATTTTTCCCTTGTCGCAAATGCCGATGCTTTGCAATTTTCGAACTCTGTAGCCCCTCCGAAGATATTTAACGTTACAATAATCCTACCCCCCTCCCAAAAAACAAATTTATAGCCATAAAATCACAGAAGAATTATAAAAATAGGGGACCGTGAATAAAAAAAAAACGGTGGTGATAGGGCAAAATGGGTGTCATATTAGGATTCAAGAGATCATTTTACATATGAATATGCTGAAATGGTGTCAGAAGCAATTTTCATGCCGAGCAGTGTAATCCAATGTCATCCACCATTTTATTTAATAAATAAGATGTCATTCAAAATACAACGTTTTACAAGATGAAATAAATTAATAAAAAATAATAGTAATAATAGTAGCAATAAAATTCGAATATTCATATGACCGAATACTGACTGGATTAACCTTGGTAGAACATTAGCATTTAAAGCGAAACAACGCAAAATAAAATTTTTGGTTTCATCATATTCGCTCTTATATAAATTAATTCGGCATACTACGAAAAATCTATAGAGATAATTCGTTGTTCATAAATATATATTTTATTCTCACACATTTCCCTTAAAAACTCCTTGTTTTGATAACGGGACTGAGAGATTACATTTAAAAACATTTTATTACTAATATATTTCTGTATTTAATTTATATTCTAGTAATGCTATTATTTTATTAGTAGAAGTATGAGTATATGTTATTCATAAGAAGTTATTTACATGACAAAAGAAAATTAAATAGAAAAATGAAAATTTTATTTTTATATTAATTTTACCTAATATAATATGTGTGTTTGTGTGTGTCTATGATTATGTGTTTATAAAGGCAACTTAACCCATTAAAGCCCGAATTAATTTTGCAAAATATTATTAACTGAATATTTCACTTATAAATTAATATATACAACTGACAGAAAATTATAAGCATTAAACAATTCTTTTAATAGTTTTAATCTCAAAGAATATCCTCATTTATTGACATTTAGTGTTCTAGCGAGAAAACTTAAAGATAGAAAAAAATTGAGATAACAGATTAATTTCCTATTATATGTTGACAAAGATCTCGAAAGTAGAGTATTATAACAAATATTATTATTCAACTTGATTTAAGTAAGTATACTTGTGCAAAAAGCAAATATAAGTGCAACAAAGTAAAAATCATAAAATACCTATACAAATTATGAAATAATAATTAATAGTAGGCACATAAAACTTTCAGGGATCATTGAGAGTGACGCTATAAACTGTCACTAAAAAGCAGAAATCATTCCAAGAAACCACAAAAAATATACGTGTCATTTTATTAGCTGTCCTCAAATGAGGACACTGATTTTAAAACAGAAATCATATTCCTTTCACTGCTTAAGTAAGCGATTAAGTCTTTTAAAAAATCTGCTCTCAGAGAAGTTAATTTTCCTCCGAGATATTCATGCTTCCAAAAGGGTAATTAAACACCATTATATGCCTCAGGGAATTCTCAAGTATTCATTGTATTAACTCCTTTTCAGACAATTTTGTCAATAAGAAAACTAATTTTCAACTTTAAATCGAGAAAACTACACTTCTGTAGAAAAAAAAAAAAAAGTTTCAGAAATCATTAATCGTGATTAAACGTCTTGTATTTTCAAATAGTAGATGCATTTATTCTGTTTATGTGCTGAACTTGAGATTTTTAAACAATGATTACAAATTTAACGTAAAAAAATGTAATTTATTATGGATTACTTATAATCGGGCATGAATTAATATTTATATCTGAAGATTTTTACTTATTTTAGGTTGATTTCTTTTGAAAACGACCTACTGCAATCCCTTCGTTTATCTATCCATCTATCTATATATATGATGAAAATTTTGTCATCCCGATAACTCTCGAAAAAATACTCTAAATGGAACCAAATTTGGACAGCGAACTTCTCTTATAAATATCTCGGACAAGTTCGTTAAACAAGTTGCTCTATCTTTTTGTTTTCAAGTGGCAGATGCTTGAAATTTTCAAATCTACATTTAAAAAAGCCTATTTGAGACCGGCCATGTTTAAATTTTTATGTAAATATAGACTACATAAGGTTCTCAACCAAATTTATTAATGCACTTTATTCGCCATTTTTAACAAAGTGGCGGATATTTTAACTTAAACGAGACCACTGAAATCAGGTTACCACTTGAACAATTAACATTCTACTTACTAAACTTCTGATAAATTCTAATCTATACGATAACTTCCGAAATAATGTTCCAAATCGAACCAAATTTGGCCAGTGAACTGTTCTAATGAACATCTTGGAAGAGATTGTTAACAAGTTGATCCACCTTTTTGTTTTCAAGTGGAGACCACTTGAAAATTAGTCACATTGTGAAAAACCTTATTCCTAATTTGTTTAAATTTTGATGTATACATACACCATATAAGGGTTTCAATTGGAGGCCACATGAAAATTTCAAAATTAAACTGGAAAAAGAGTATTTAAGACCGGATTTGCTTGAATTTTGTTGCATACATAGACCATATGTAGGTCTCAACCAGGTTTATTAATGAAATTTTTCTGTCATTCCCAACCAAGTGCTGATATTATAAACTAAGCGGGAGAACTTAAAATCAGGCTACCAGTTGAAAATATATAATCATGAAAACTTTTTAAATTCTGATTCATTTCAAACCAAAGTTGGACAGTGAAATTATCATGTAAATATCTTGGATGAGTTCACTGGGCAACTTGTTCCGACATTTTGTTTCCATGTCGCGGCTACTTGAAATCCCGCTACCACTTGAAAATATGTCATCACAATAATTTTTGAAATGCTTAACTCATTGAAATGAAAGTTGGATAGTGAACTCACTGTTCAAATATTTTGAACAAGTTTGCAAGGTAACATGTTCCGCCATTTTTCTTCCAAGTGGCGGCCACTTGAAAATTTGTCATTATGATAACTTTTGTACTACTGAATCTATTCGTATCAAATTTTGGGTAGTGGATTTGTCATTCAAATATCTCAAATAAATTCGCTGGCCATCGCATGCCGCTTTTTTGTTTCCAAGTGGTGACCACTCTAAATCACGATGCCACTTGAAAATTTCTTATCACGATAGTTTTTAAATTATGGAATTACTTTGCACCAAAGTTGGGTACTGAACTCATCATACAAATATCTCTGATGATTTTGCTAGGCAAGTTGCTCCGCGATTTTGTGTCCAAGTAGCAGCCACTTAGTCTGTCACTTGAAAATTTGTCGTAACAATTACTTTTGAAATACGTCCCTGATTCGAACCAAAGATGAACAGTGAACTTATGCTTCAAATACTTTGGATCAGTTTGCTTGGCAACATCCTCCGTCATATTGTTTCCGTGTGGCTGCCACTTGAAAATTTGTTATTAAGATAACTTTTAAAATTCGTATTTAATTATAATTAATTATTAGGTACAAGGCGCTGTTATATCGAATGATACGGAAGAAAATTTTGTGATGGTCACAGCATAAAAATTTATTTTAGCTATTACATTTTACTATACTCACTCCTTTAATTGATTAAATAAAATTAAAACTAATTTTATTAGAGAAACTTTAAAAGCATTAATCGATATAACAACGAAAAGAATGTCGCACAATAGCGAAAGCTATAAATTAGCATTTTCCCGAACAAAAATTTCTAATGTAAGTGTGAAATCATATAAATGGCAAATATATGTTTATATTGTTTGAAAAGATCTTTTGTTGTTTCGTTGCAAGTGGGTTCTAGAACAATTTTGTGATGAATAATAATGATTATGGGAAAAGGTTTTCCTCTTTCAAAAAACAAAAGCTTTAATAGTATTCAAGTGATTTTAGGATAAATGTTAAACCATTTATGATACTGCATGCAGGATAAGCAATGAATTTTGATTGTTCACTTTGTTAAATTTTAAGGAATTAGTATTTCTAATTATATGGATATAAATGTTAAAGAAAAAATAATTTTATAGGAAGGTGTTGAAAATTACTGAACTTTAATTACTTCTGATTTTTTTCATTCATTTCAAGCGTTAAATAAACGTATGAGTTTCGGGTGTTTGTAATGATAAAATATTGCAATATCGCCGCCTTTAAATACGATAACACATAAAAATGATTTTACTGACGCATTATATATATCTATATATCTATATCTCTATCTATCTATCTATCTATATCTATCTATCTATCTATCTATATATATATATATATATATATATATATAGAATTCTTAAAAGTATTTAATAAACAAGAAATTGTAATAAATATGACAAATCATATAAATTTCAAATCTATTTTTTTTTTTTCATTCAAAAACCTAAAAATAAAATTCTGATAAAAACTAATGAATATGAGAAATAGTTTTCTCTCTCAAGAGACACAATCTTTAATATTATTCAAAGGATTTCAGGATCAAAGTTGAGATATTTATTATATTGCACGCAGGATAAGCAACGTATTTGCATTGTTAAGTTATAGATAATTAGTCTTTCTAATTAGTTTGGTATCGATGTTAAAAAGATAAAAATAAAGATGTAGGATGGGGATGAAAAGTACTGATCTTTAATTACACTTTTAATATGTATCATTCGTTTGAAGCGATAAATTAAGCAAGTGAATTTCGGATGTATTTATTAATAACATATTTCAATATTGTTTTAAAATACAATACCATAGTGAGACAGTTATCACTCGCCCCGCCCGGAGGCATACGAGTATCAATATTATAGTAAAATGAATTTATTGATTCATTGTTTTATTTTATTTTATTTTATTTTATTCCTTACTTTAAAAGAAAATATTTGATTCGTAATAATTTTTATCTTTCAATTTTTGATGAATTTACACGTTTTAAAAAGGCTAGAATACGATTTCACTGTTTTTGGAAAATGTTTGTCTGTGTGTAAAATATATTCTACCAAATATATCTCGAGCATTCATGCCTGTACACAGGGTTAATAAATTCGGCGCAAAGCTCATATTCATACTCACATTCATAACTCACATTCATACCAGTATATGTTTACTACTTATAAATCTCTACTCATAAAATCGTTGCTTTAAGAAGAAGAAAATTTTGTTTCAAAAATACCAGTATGCGTTCTGCACCAAATTTCCACCCCCTGCTGTATATTGTCCCCTGGTTTCCTTGTAAGTACTAGATGCACCACATTATGTACATAACTTAAAATGTAAATACCAGAGCAGGGAATCGAACCCGGGGATTCCGCTTTACGTACGGATGCTTAAACTATGGTGACTTTGCCAACGAATGTTATGTGAGAAATGCCTAGCCGGTAATTAGCCAGGGTAGCTCAATGGTTTGAGCATCCGCACGTAAAGCGGAAGGCCCCGGTTCGATTCCCGGCTCTGGTATTGTCACATAGTTGGTATAAAAAATCAGCCTTCCACTCGAAAATTTTCTGAATTGCTTTTTTGCTTTTAAAAAATATGTTCATCTTGTTTTGTTTAATTCAGCCTATAGATGTTAAATTGTATATACTTGAAATTTCGGTCATATTCATAATGTAATTGTATTGTCTTGGATGCCACTGTATGCTTGATATCGACGAAAAATTTCGTGTAACATCACTATACATTATACATATTTAAAATTCCATGTTTAGACGTTGTGCTGCTATTTGTTTGCAATATATGCTAATAACAGAATATAGAACAAATGCTTAAAGCCGGTTTTTCGGATTTAACTGACTTCCTATAAAATTTAATACACAACGTAACAAAATCTCTGCAGCATTTGTGAAAAAACTTTGTTACTAATTTCGCAACATATCTTTTGAATTTTTAAAACTTTATAAAAAAATTACCGAACATCGATCATTTTTTGCCTCCGACATTTTAAACTAAGGTGCCCTTTGCATACATTCTGTAAAATTATTCATTATTAGTTTTTTTATTCCCCTCCACTTTCGAACAGACAAAAATTGGGTTAATTTGATACGAGAAAGCCTATGAGAGACGGTATTTTATGAGTTTTGCTAACGTATTGGTAACTGAGAAATTGAATATTTTTAAAGTTAAATAACAAGATTCATTGAAAAAAAGAATGGTTTCTGACGCATTGTTTCCTGAGAGGTTACGTGTGCTAGACGAAAAGGGCAGAATCAATTGCTACGTGCATGTTTCACTGGTGCCTACATTTTTTTTTTTTTTTTTTTTTTTGTCGCCTGCTGAAAGACGGCAAGTAAGCTTTTCAGAGAAATCATACATTGAATTTTTCTTCAATCAGAATGTTCGATTATAATTAAATCATTCGACAAAATTTCATGCTGGTTTTTATTTTTCATTTATTTTACTTATTGAAGCAATTGAACTGAAAAATTGAAACAATTATTTCAATTGGAAAAGTACTTTGAAACTGAAACTTTTTATCAATTAATTATTTTGCAGTATTTCTTAAAAAAAAAAAGGTAGTGTACATTAATCTATTGTTTTTTATTACTTTTTGGAAATAAACTCAATGTCTAAAATCAGTTATATCGGTTAGGATAGAAGATTTTTTTTTCTTTTTGCTTCATTTAATAAGATCTTTACAGAGCCTTGCAACATGGAGGGAAGCCTGTAGCCTTTTCAGGAAAAAATTTTTTATTATTATTATTATTATTATTATTATTAATATTAATATTACATTAATTTGAAAAAAAATATTTTGAAAGTAAACTATTTTATATTTATATTGCAGTATTTTTTAATAAAAATATGCATTAATCTGTTGTCTTATATTAGTTATATATACAGTAAATTTTATTGTGTAAAATCGGTTGTATCGGTTAAGATAAAACATTTTTTGTCACCATTTAATCCAGTCGTTCTTTCTTTCTTTCTTTTTTTTTTTTTAATAAGAAATTTTAAGTACCATATTACGAAACTTTTTTTTTTTTTTTTTTTTTTTGTAGATAAGTAGTTTTCTAGCAAAATAAGTTATAATGTAGATCTATTTTATACCGCTAGGGGATACAACTTCCTAAAAGCTTATAATTTTTCATTAAAAAGTTTCGATAAGTTATAATCCATTAAAAGATATTATAATTCTTCCCAAGTCATCTTAAGAATTTTCCCCGCCAAAAAATGATAAATTTTGATATATAATTTCCTACTAAGTAAGATATTTAATTTAATATGAGGATCTAAAGTTTAATCTCGATAATTTATTACGCTGGCTGTAAAATAAACGTTATGGATTAACTGAGGCGAAAGTTAATCTTTTCAAAATAAATTTTCTAATTAGTGCGGCTAAAATATTAATAACGAAAAATTCCATATTAGAAAGATTTGTGGCGTAATTTGTTTAAAACGTATACTGTTGTTTAAGGTTTTAAAAGTTATATAAAAAAATAAAATTTAAAGTTATTTATTTCAAATATTAGATTTAATATTTTAAACCATATTGCCAAATGATATTTCACACTAAAAATCTCTTATTCCCAAAAACATATATAACATCAAAACTTCACATGACTTTCTCTATGTTTGTAAAACAAATAATTTACTATTTATAGCAGTGTTGCCAGACTTTGAGATATTTTTTTTCAGTTGTTTGTTTTGCAATATAAACATGATGGATTGACTCAAGAGGAAGTCAATCTTTTAAGAATAAATTTCTTAATTTCTATAATAAATCAATGAATAACAGATTTTTTTTTTTTTTAATAGAAAAGTTTATATAATGTGATCTGTTGTAGTTTTATCATATGGTTCACTATGGTAACGTTAGCATGCGAACAAATTTGAAAAAGTAAAAAAAAAAAAAAAAAAAAAAAAAAAAAGAATCCGGAAAACTTCTACCTCTTTTTTAAACTTGAATTCATCCAAGAGTGAGACGTTATTATTATTATTATTATTATTATTATTTGTTTACCAAATTATACCACATATATTTAACAGCAGTATGAATCCTAAATTTTATTAATACCACTGCACTAATAAATTTTACTAAGTATACGACGTGAAACTATAGTCCATTGTTTATTTATTATTCAGTTTTTATAGTGAATAATTTAATTGTTGATGATAACAGTATTTTTTTCCCTTAGACTTGTTAAGTTACATAATTATTTGCATGGATGCTACTGGTACCAGTTTTGTCGTAATGATAAGTTAAATCTAGTAGAGTTTGCACAGAATTCAACAAAATGATACAAAAAATCCAAATATTAATTTTTTGCAAAACTGTTAATGCATAACTTTGAATCGATCCTTCTTCTATGCATTTCCGTTACTATTTTGTTGCTCTGTTGTAATTTAAAACAACTGTAGTAATAAATACAAGAGAGCTATTTTACACAATCTCTCCTTACAGGGTAGGAGGGATTGCGCAGATGGGTAGGAGAGATTGCGCTTAATTATAACTACAATTACATTATCAATAATGATGATTCACTTAAATGACATTGTTGTAAGGTATTTGCAAGCAAATATTTTCGCATTGGGAGTGGACATTTCAACTGAATAATTAAAAAAAAAAAAAAAAAAAAAAAAAAAAAATCAGAGAAATAAAAGAAATTTAAAAAGAATTATAAAAATATATTTAAAGAAAAAATATATTAAAGAAACAGAAAAAAAAACTAGATAAGGAACAAGACTAGAAAATAATATTAAGTTACTAGTTAACGCGTTCATCTTAAAATTAGTACACTGCCTTTTCAGCTAGGATGGTTTCTTGTCTGCTGACCGAATCTCTCGTTGTCCACAATCATTATATTTATTATCGTACATGTGAAGTTATTGTGCAACCACCTGGCACTAGTTAACCCGTCTCATCCGTCTCAAACAGGCATTTTCAAGCAAAAAAAAAAAAAAAAAAAAAAAAAAGTTTGCACAACTTGCGTGTATATATATGTGGCTAGTCCTGCTCAGCGCAGAATCCGCCCACCATTTACTATTTATTAAAGTTTTTTTTTCTCAAAATTCCCGGCCAAAAAATCCTTTATGTTTTACAATACGCTTTAAAATCCTTTACGTTCATTTTATTTTATTTCATTTATTTTTTTAAATTTAGACGATTACATTCCGTAAAACAAGGGTTGTACTCTCCGCCCTTTTTTCAAGACAATCTCACATAAGAATTTTTCACTTTTTCAGCCACCACTAATTTCATATGTAATTATTCTGGATATATTTATAGTAATGTGCCACGATTATACAGCGTAGAGATTAAAGTATAAATATTGTGGTAGCAATATAATTTTTAATTTCTTATTACTGAGAGTGTCCTGAAAAAAGGGCGGAGAGTCCTGCCTTATAAAAGAAGATTGAGTAAATCGGTATTTTTTGCTTGCATTTAGTTTTATCTCTTCTATTTAAGCAGCTGCACTGAAAACTGAAAACTTGAGCACCATACTTGAAAATATTGCAAAACTAAATAGATATACAATAACATTTTAACCCTTTGCGATAAATTTCCCATAGACTAACAGCATTATGGAGGTAAATCCCATTAGAGGTGCGGCTTTTGTCAATTGTGCCACTTCTGAATAACATTCAATTTCAGAGCCTGTGGATAGTCTTCATAAAGGTGATGCGCCGCCGTTTTGAATGGTTTGAATTAGACCAATCACTTGTCGAAGTTAGGTTTTAGTACAGTCCTAGGGCATTGAACAAACTCATTATTATCGCCTTGTTAACGCCTATAAGCTGCAAAATCCCTGCTAGTATAGACTTTTAAATACGCAATCTCTCCTAAGAAGCAAAAGCGCAAACTCTCCCATTTTGGTAGGAGAGATTGCGCAGTGTTTTATTAAATAATTACTCACCTTTACAGAAAATCGTGGCGTTTGTACCGTTAGTCTAAGTCATTAGATTATGAGAAATTGTTTAATTTAAAAATACTTCGTACTACTAGCATTGTACTGAAATTCTTAGGAAGGGTTATGAAAATTCAAACATTTATTTCCTAGAACGAGGCAAAATAACTACGTTTTATCTTAAACTATCGTAACCAACATGCATATTCAAGTCGGCACTTTACTATTGATGTTGTACAAACACCTAAAATTTCAACTCGCCTCTACTCTTTCCTTCCAATCCCATATGTGCGCAATCTCTCATACCGCGCGATCTCTCCTAGCTTTTCCTTATATGTTAATATATTGAACTTAGTTTTTTTAGTGACACCATTCTCTAGTAATAAGTTAACAATTGTTAATTATTAGTATAAACGTAACAGAAATGTTATTGCATGAACTTCTTAATTCTGCATTCTGTCTGTTCTAAATATTCTGAAGTTCAATTCAATTCAAGTCAATGTTTATTAATTTTAATTTTTTATACTCAAGGCTTTATTTTCGGTTTCTTTTGGGTAACACTTGAATTATCGTGATGTGTTTTTATATGTAAAAACAAAGTGCTATTACCGTTACCTGGCTGACACTTGATACATTATAAAATGGTCACACATCGTCAATGTAGGTTAAAGTTTTGAGCTATCAAGCTAAGATTCTCATTTTTACTTAAGAGATATCATAGGTCTTAAGTAGATATTATCTTAATTAAATATCATATTCCCCACGACACATGGTTCTTAGCTGATATTAGTATAACATCAGTAATGTAAAGAGTTTTGGGTTTTCTTGTTCGACCTTCTCTGCTTTTCTAGTTGTCTTCTGAAATGAAGTTTAAATTGCTTTCAATTGAAGTAAGGGCATTAATTTAAATTTAAATTGATTGATAAATATAAAAAGCAACTTATGTATATATATTAATTTAAACACTTTTTTAATTAACACTAGCAGAAAAGTAAAAAAGTATTCATTTATTTCATTAAACGTTGACTTCAAAATATGCATAAAAATTAGTTGTATAGATGTTCTTTAAATTTAATTAGTCAGAATAAAATGATTTTACAATGGTCGTAATTAATGTTTTTGTCTAAGGAAAATTGAAACTTGGCTATGAAAAAAAAGATTGAAAATGCATTTAAATTTTATTATTTTTATTAATTATTTTCTGTTACTTTTAACTTTGTCCATTACTTTTAACTTTGTCTTCAGCTTCTATCTTGTAAATTAAAGACATATTTTTTCTATTTAATAATGTAAATACTTTAATCAACGCATACAGTTTTCGGAATATTTCATTACTTCTCAGAGAATACAACTTCTTTATAATAAAGAAGCAAGATATTTCATGTAAAAAAATGCAATTTATTTCCTTTTAAATCTATTTTATCCGACTTCTGTTAGATAAATGAAAAGTAATAATTTGAAATCTGACATAAAAGATTTGGAAATGCGTTATTTATGTTCTTCATGGCGACATAAACTATTTTTGAAATGAAGAGAATATTTCACAAATCCTATAGTTATATTTTTCATCTTGTTTTACAATTGTTCTATAAAATATTTCAAGCATAGAGAAATTTATTTATTTTAAAATTTTTCATTCAAATTCTTTCAGGTAAACGAATGAAAAGAAAGTAAATTTTAAATACGTTATATTAGAATATTCTTTGTAATATCCAACATTTTATCAAATTTAAAAATGATATATTAAATGATAGTCTAAAACAAGTAAGGTAAATCTTGCCTTACGAATGGATTCTGCATATAGTTTACGTCAGAAATGAAAATTTGATGATTCGAAAGGAAAACCTAGATGCAAACTGAAGAGTATAAAATTGCAAAATTATAAAACGTACCGAAGTGTTCAGAAATTCTGTTCGACTGTATATATATATACTATTTGGTAATAAAATAAAATACTTTTAAATTCTAACATATTGTATTTTGCACTTACATTAATTACTTAAAAAGGTTTTCTATTATTATATGTTTAGCAAACCAGTAGCTTAATTGGGTGAGAGCAAGACTCGAGTGACACAGACATCAGCAGACATCAACATCCCAGATTGGTGCCTCCCCCCGTCCACCAGATAGTGAATTATTAGTCTACATGAACGAACATATAACATCAGCAAAATGCATAACTGGAAAATTTGAAATGGATAATTTTCCATGTAGCCATTTTTTACCAATAGCATTACTTTTAAAATGAAATGCATCCGAAAACAGAACCATTTGCATGATTATAAAAATAACTTTTATAAATATATATTCAAATGTTTTCTTTTTCTGAAAATTATTATTGATAAATGTTAGTAAAGTATCTTTGATAATTTATAGTGTTTATCCATGTGACGTCACCGGGTCCGTGAGAGTCAAGACGGTAGAGTGCCGGGCTTGTAATTTGAAGATTGGATATTTGAAGATTGAACTTAATTTATTGAATTATCAAAGGACTTAACTTATTGAATTATATTATTGAATTCAATTTTTAATTAATATGAAGACTAGACTCCAGCCATTCAAATACCGTCGTTTATACTGATGGTGACTTGTGCATGTATAATTCGTCGTGGCTGAAGTGTTCTCCGTGTACCCATACCGACTTTTAACTCTAGGGGTCACCGAAACAGGGAACTATCACCACCGCAGAGGACCGAATTTGTCTCGACATGTTTCCTAAATACGCCTAAGGTTGAGAACCAAACCGTCGTCAGTTATCCATAGCATAGAAACAATTTGAAGTGAAACCCACTCAACAAACTAAACAGCCATCTGACGTCATCAGCAACTCTTACCCGTGCAGTGAGAACTTTTGTAAGCTAAAAGTTTAGAAGTAAACAATTTAGCTCATCATTGCCTGTTAATAAAATATATTTATAACTTTGTTGCATCCATTTCTTGTAAATTAATTTTATTTTTATTGAAAAGACAATGTTATAACAACTACTTTATAATTACTCTCGCTTAGTTGCGAGATGAAGTTAAAATGTTTTGTTTGTATTGACAAGTCTTTTGCTAATACAGTGCGTTGCATGAATATAAACGCACCTTTGCTTTAAGAATTAGAATGGTATAGAAGTGTATTAAAAAAATATTAATAGGTGACACTTGATGCAAACTGTATGTGTATGATTCAAGAAATGAAAATACGAGTCAAAACAATGAAAGACCAATATGATTTTTTAGAAAATAATTTTATTGAATTTATGACAAAATTACATGTTGCATGAATTTAAACGCACATGTAAAAAATAAATAACTGAGTGACAAATATTGTATCTAATACTTTGTAAAGCCACCATGGGCTTCTAGAACAGCCAATAAACGCCTTGCCATTGTCTGATAAGTGGCATGAGGTCATTCAAGGTGATTGTCTTCCAAGCTAATAGAATGGCCGATTTTAGCTCATCTTTCGTGTTAAACTGGCCTTCCGTTTACTTAAACACGACGAACCAGAATACCCCATACGTTCTCCATTATGTTTAAATCGTTGCTTTTTGAGGGCCAATCCAGAACTTTTATTTTATTGTCACGGAATCATTTTTTCACGATATGTGCTGTATGTACAGATGCACAGTCTTGCAGAAAAATATAATTTCTTCCAGTTGGCTTGACAGCTTGACAGCGGAGGTTCTTTGTGAGCATCTTGACATAATCTACAGAGTTCATAGTGTTCTTCACGAACTCTAATTCGAAAGCCAAACTAAAACCTATGGCTGCCCACACCATGACAGATCCACCTCCAGATTGACGTTTTGAACAGTACATTTCTTCGGTTCTCAAATCGTGCCAGTAGCTATGAAATTCGACCAGGCCATCGAGATTAAACTTTTTTTTCATTTGAGAAGGTGACTTTTTCCCAATTTAGTCGATCTAGAACCCATTTTCTTGGCCATTCCAACCGCATATCTTTGCGCTTTTGAGTGAGGGGGATTTCGCTTTTTGTAAAGCAACGGAATAAGCACCGCAAATTCCTAGCTTTTCTCTTACTAAATTAAACTGTATAAAGGCGGACGCCAAGACTACTTATTTACACTTTAAAATTATTAAAGTAGCATCTTTTATGCTCATATAATAATTCCCTATAACATTAAACATAAGAAAATTATTCCTACGGTAAAAAGTAGTTCACTAAAATTAAAAATTCATACTATATAAAAAAAATGCAACCAACATCGTTGCTAACTTTATTCTGTTCCATTTCTTCAATTAAAAAAAACAAAACTGTGGATGCCACACGCATCACATAATCTTTACATTTTAACAAATTTTGAAGATAGCACGCGCTCATATTTTACATAAAAATTAAAAGCATTAAATTCATTTAACTCTTTTCTTCTTTGACATGTTGTTCAGCACGTGAACTTACAAAAAATAGAGGATAAATAATAAACAAATTTATACACTGAAATTGAAAATGGCTCAGTTATAACATCCTCCCACCTTTTGATTATAGGTTATAATCAAAACCAAATGTTGCAGGTGTAGTTCTCAATACATTAGTCTTTCAGGGACTTTAATTCTCCTTCCCGCTTTGCTATATCTGACTGGTTCCTCTTCTGAAGTTACAACGGGTTTAACAGTTTGAGCAGAGGTTTCCTTTGAATGGTATGCTTCTTTCAGTTTTGAACTATTATTTGATGATGTTACTTCTAAAGGATATAATCTTTGAATAGGTCGTAAAAGTTCATGTTGCGAAGTTTGAACCTTTACAAGTCGAACTTTCTTATCTTTGCCAGGCATAAGTTCTGTGATACGGCCTAGTGGCCAGTGGATTCGTTTCTTGTTGTCAGATCCAATTAACACAATATCTCCGACAGCAATACCCTTTTCTGGCTGTTTTCTATTTGCTCGCTGTATGAGAGCACCCAAATATTCGGATCTGAATCGATCTCTCAAAGCTCTGAGTAGGGACTGCCTGTATCTGAGCCTCTTTGATAAAGAATTTTGTTCAACTGCATCAACATCTAGAAGCTGAATTTCGTGAACATCTTGAAGAAACATAGATGGGGAGATAGGCTTTATAGTCGCATCATCAGAAAGGTATGTTAGAGGCCTTGAATTCACTACACTTTCAACATCAGCTAAAAGAGTTGTCATTTCTTCGTACGTAAGACAGGCGCGTCCTAAGACTCTTTTAAGAAGATCTTTTATTACCCTAATCAGCCTCTCCCAGAAGCCACCCCACCACGCCGCCGTTGGCGGGTTAAACTTCCAGTCTATGGAGTTGACAGACCCATATTTTTGTATACATTGCCAATCTAAGCTTCTCAATAAATTAGCTGCGCCAACAAAATTTGTTCCGTTATCACAGTAGATAACAGAGCATCTTCCTCTGCGAGCCACAAATCTTCTCAAACCCATCAAAAATGCATCTGTGGAAGCAGAGGTCACTAGCTCTAGATGAACAGCTCTATATATAGCACATGTGAAAATCAAAATCCAACTCTTCTTATCGTTCTTAAGATACAAAGGACCAGCCATATCTATGCCTGTAATTTGAAATACGGCAGAATCTTTTACTCTGTTTTCAGGTAGAGGAGCACTAGATGTCCATAAAGCCCTTGAATTAAACCTTTTACAAATCACACAGCTGGCTAACACAAGCTTTACACTCTTTCTTCCGTTGAGGATCCAATACCTTTCTCTAAGCAAATTTAAGAGGATTTGTAACCCCGCATGACAGTTCTTTACATGAATATAAAAAATAAGTCGCTTAACAACTTCATGCCTTGAAGGGAGAATTATGGGATGGAGAAAATCTTCACTATCTTTCCTGTAAGTTATTTTAGTTTTCAAACGAATGACATCTTGCTCATCCTTACAGGTTTGTAATGTCTTCAATCTTTCATCACTTTCCGAAGAGAAAGATTCTTTTTGAACCATACGTAGAGTTTTTATCTCAGCTTCCCGAAATTCAGTAGCCGTCAATTCGCCTTTACTCTTCTTATCAGGATTTAAACAATTATGCTTAAAGCGAAGAATCCAAGCAACTAAACGTATGATTTTTTCATAACTTGAAAAGTAGCGGTAATACCAGTTATTGTTGGATGGAAATTCAGGTTTCGTCAACATACAAGTAGACTTTGACCTTTCTTTCTGAATTTCTTCCTCATTCCAATCTTCATCGGAAGTGTTCATGTGGTTTCTAAATTCTGCTGAATCTTTCATCCAATGTGGGCCCTCCCACCATCTGATTAAAGCTAATTGCTTAGCCTTACAGCCTCTAGACGGCAAGTCTGCTGGATTCTTCTCACTTGGTATATGTTTCCATGATGAAGGACTGCTTAATTTCTGAATCTCTTGAACCCGATTTCGGACAAACACAGACCAGCTCTCATTTCTTGATATCCAAGCAAGCACTGTTGAGGAATCGCTCCAGTAATATCTCTTCATTTCCTGCCAACCCAAAGCATCCACAACAGTTTTCGCCAAACGAGCGCCAATAGTAGCTGCTAATAGCTCCATCCTTGGTACAGTCGTATTCTTTAAAGGCGCAACTCGGGACTTGGCAGCAAGCAGAATTATTTCCCCTTGATCTTCCTTTTCTATCCTCAAGAATACTACTGCTGCGTAAGCATCTTTACTTCCATCAACGAAAGTATGAATTGTGCATGCATGTAAGTTTTCTGGAGTGATCTGGATATGTCTTGGTATCTTAACATCGTTTAAATATTTAAGTTCTTGGAACCATAATAGGAATTCTTTTTGTAATTCACCAGTTATTTCGTCATCCCAATTAATTCCTAATTTCCAAGCTTTCTGTAACATCAATTTAGGATAAAGCATCACCGGAGCAGTAAAACCAAAAGGATCAAAAATTTTATGAACTGCCGATAACATACTTCGCTTGGTAATCCTTTCTGTGTTGAAATCGTTTAGCCATTTCATGTTGACTTTTAATGTATCGGAAACCTTATCCCAAATCAGACCCAATACTTGAGTTTCCTTCTGGTTCGATGTTTCAGCGTGATCACCAGTGTATTCCCACTGCCTTAAATCAAAACCAGCATTTGCCATTATTTTCTTTGAGTCCGAGATAAATTTCTTTAGATCTTCTTCACTGTGCACACTAGTGGCGACATTGTCTACATAAAAACTATGCAAAAGTCTTTGTTCGAAACTTTCCTCAAAATTTGCACTATTTTTGATGTGATATTCAATTACTGATGATAAAAGAAAAGGGCTACACTTTACACCGAAAACGACTCGTGCATGCCTAAATACTTTAAGTTTCTTCTCTTTTAGATCTTTCCACCATAGAAATCGTAGGAAATCTCTATCCTTTTCACAAATGCTAATTTGAAGAAACGCTTTTCTAATATCAGCGGTTACACCAAATTTTCTTTCTCTGAAACGTAGGAGAATATCTGGAATAAGCTCAATCAAATTTGGGCCACACTGCAGACACTGATTTAAAGATGGATGGTTAGCCAACTTTGCTGAAGCATCGAAAACCGGACGGATAGGTGTTGTACTACTGGTCTCTTTAATAACTGGGTGATGAGGTAAGTAATTACCATAAGAGTTCACTTTGGTAGCAGGAACTTCTTCTATGATCCCCTCATTCAACCAGTCCATAAATATATTTTCATATTTTTCGTACATGTTCTTAGATAATAACTTAGAAGTTGTACTTTCCAAACGTCTTACAGCCAAACTCAAGTTATCTGGTAATACAGATGTGTCGTCAGCCCAAGGAAGACAAATTTCATGACGACCATCCTTGTTAATTTTTACTGTCTCTAAGAAATGTTCCTTTGTTTGACGGTCAGTCTCACTTTTAGATTTCTTTTCTATAGTATCTGTTATTCCGATCAATTCCAATCTCCATAAGTTTGAGATATCAGCTTCATTTACGAACAAAGACGTCACCATCATTGCTAAATTATCTGTTGAGACTTCGGTGTGAGGCGCTTTGCCCATCAATGTCCAACCAAGGTATGTTTCTTTGGCAACAAGACCAGATGTCAATACTTTTCTTTTGCCAGTTAACATCTTTCCCATAATATCAGCCCCAATCAATATTTCGATAACTTCACGGCAATGACTTACATCAGATAATTCGATTCCATATTCTTTCAACTCTTTAATCCACGGACCATTAGTGACCGGTTGAATGTTTTCACATATAGTAATTTGATCCATCACTTCAAAATTACAGGTGAACTTCTCCTTCATATCCTTAACCTTTATTCTATAACAATTATGTTGGCATTCCTTTGTTGTAACTCCGCCAAACAATGAATGCATCATTTTTTCTTGACGAATGGGAGTATAATTCATCTCTTCTGCTATACTTTTCAAAATATAAGATTTTTGGGATGCTGAATCTAACAATAAACGAACTGTTTTTTGCTTGTTTTCGGAAATGAGTTTCACTTTTAAGGTTTGAAGGAATACTTTAGCACTTTGCTTATTAAAATTTGCCATGTTTACTTCACTGCTGACTGAATTTTCTTCAACCTTTTCTTGTGCAATTTTACCTTGAGAATCACGCAAATCGCACATCAAAGGCACATGCTTCTTAGAACAGATAATGCATCTTAAAACTGCTCGACATTTTTTCACTGTATGATTGGGTAACAAACAAGCGAAGCAGCAATTTTTATCCTTTACAATATTTTGTATCTCAGTTAAAGTCAATTTTCGAGCTGAAAAGCATTCAGAGCTCAAATGCTTGCCTTGGCAAAAAATGCATACCCTTTTGAAATCTAAAGTAGAAGACGTTGTCAATAAACCTGCAGCTGTCGATAACTTATTTCGCATATAGTCTGCACTTGCACCGCTTTTCCTTTTAGAATATTTATTATCTTCACGCTTTGTCAAACCGAAGCCCGCTACAGCTAAAGATATTCTCTCTTCACCTTCTACTTCCGTTTTCAAAAAGTGCATCAGATTATTCAACCTTCCTTTAGCATCCGTATTAGAAGAAGAGAGATTCGAGCGATTCCAGGCCTTCAAAAAGTCTGCTGGGAAACAAGACTCAACCATAGGGTATAGAATGGAGGCATATTTATCAGTGGTAACACCTAATGTTTCTAGCGCCCGTAAATATGACTCAAGCTTATCATATAATGAAGTTAATGCAAATCTACCTTTTGTTTGCACAGATATTATCAATTTCAATAACTCTCGTACATACACTTCTACTAGAATATCTTCCCTGCCAAAACGAGCCTTTAAACTTTCCACTGCCTTTGAATAATTGGCGCCAGTTGGCGGGAAACTTTCAACAACTTCTCTTGCGCGTGAACCAGCGATTGTTGCTTGTACTAAATACTGGAACTTGTCCTCTGGGGCAATTTCATCATCTTTATCGATTTGTTCAAATTGGCTCCAAAAAGGCAACCAATCCTTAATTTCTCCGCCAAATTTCCTGAATTCCAGCTTAGGTAAAGTAAATTTTCGTCTCATAGTACTATTTTCATAATTACTTAAAATAGCATCAGTTCGAATTTGCCCAGATGATTGTATTCTCGCCAATTCTAAATCATGATTCAATCTTAATTTCTCTTTCTCCAGTTCTGCTTCTTTTTCCAGCTTTAATGCCTCAGCTTCTTTTTCTAGCTTTAACTTCTCAAGTTCTTTTTCTTTTTCAGCTTGTTTTTCTTCTTTCAGAGCTTGTTTTTCTTCTTTCAAAGCTTGTTCTTGTTTTTCTTCTTTCAAAGCTTGTTTTTCTTCTTTCAATTTTCTTTTCGCTATAGCATTTTCTAAGATATCCTGAACAAAGTCAGGATCCTTTTCATACTCTTTACTATTTAAAATCAGCTCCTTTAAGCTTGCTATTGTGAACGTCGAAGGCAAAGTCTCTCCAATCTCTTCGGCTACCCACTTCAAATCTTCTTTTTTAAACCCTTTAACGGTTTTAAACATCTTTTTAATCTTAATATAATCAAAATAATTTTACTTCACTTGAACGATCCTGTCGCGGACGCCAATATTTTTATGTAAAGCAACGGAATAAGCACCGCAAATTCCTAGCTTTTCTCTTACTAAATTAAACTGTATAAAGGCGGACGCCAAGACTACTTATTTACACTTTAAAATTATTAAAGTAGCATCTTTTATGCTCATATAATAATTCCCTATAACATTAAACATAAGAAAATTATTCCTACGGTAAAAAGTAGTTCACTAAAATTAAAAATTCATACTATATAAAAAAAATGCAACCAACATCGTTGCTAACTTTATTCTGTTCCATTTCTTCAATTAAAAAAAACAAAACTGTGGATGCCACACGCATCACATAATCTTTACATTTTAACAAATTTTGAAGATAGCACGCGCTCATATTTTACATAAAAATTAAAAGCATTAAATTCATTTAACTCTTTTCTTCTTTGACATGTTGTTCAGCACGTGAACTTACAAAAAATAGAGGATAAATAATAAACAAATTTATACACTGAAATTGAAAATGGCTCAGTTATAACACTTTTATTTTCTTAAATTTAATGAATGTTGCAGCTTTGATAGTTCTCCATATGATTGTCCGATGAACACCCAGCTTGTATTGAGCCTTTATTTTCGCACAGGAAATATTCTTTTTGTTTGTAGCGTTGCATATTCCATGTTTGTCGTAACTGGTGAGCTTTCCTGTTCGCTTCTTATACGCTTTTTTCCCATAATTTGCTCCTTTCTTTATATAATTTCGCACAACACTCTCACTTCTTCCAATTCGGCACCCAATTTCACGATTGTTAAAGCCTTTACCATGCATAAAGTCGATTTTTATCCTCTCGTCTACTGTCAATGTTTTCCCTCTTGCCATCCTGAACAAACTCCGTAAATTTTGCACTCAAGAATTAAAACAGTTTTTAAGAGAACTTTAGCAACACGACTATCTATGTTTTAATTTAATTCCGGTGGCTCTGTTAAATTTTAAACCCAAAATACAGAGTGCGTTTAATTTCGCGCAACAAATGAAAAACAGTGAAAAATAAGAAAATGCTTAAACACTCATTTACATAAGCTTATATGAGCCTAAACGTGCTCAAATCACCTTACTCAGTTATTAGTCATATGCAATTACTGTAAGTCACATTTCTTCTTTTAAAAATTAAAAAAATTCTACTTCTGGTTATTGGAAAAGGTGCGTTTATATTCATGCAACGCACTGTATGCATTAGCTGTTGTTGCAAAAGAAAAAAAAAACTGTTTTCAACTGATGAACACTATTAAATGAGTCTTGATGCTAGAAAACTGAACTTAGGAAAAAATCATCAACATTATGAGCGCTAAAGAGAAAAAATAAGAAGCAGCCAGTGGTTTTGTTACAGGTTTCGTCTTCAATGCTGCAACGAAGACGTACGCTATATGCTACCAGAACAGCTGTATGCCATTTAATTTTACTTATTAGCGTACAGAACGTTGAATATTTTCCATATACGATATATTAGAACATTTGATGGAATATCCGGATTTATTTTTAATAGAAGTAATAGGGCCAAAGCCATGGATTCGAACCCAGATCCATTGTCTTAACTGGCCTAGAATCTGAAAACTAAGTTAACTTGATCAATCTTTTTCCAAAATTACATCACACTAATTTATGAAAAAAGGGTTTGTAAAAGTGGTCAAAACTTATTGTTTTATCCATTGTGATTCAGTTTTTAAATTAATAAATGTTATTCAAAACACAGTGTTTTTATAAGTCATAATAAATTAATAATAATAATTATAATAATAATAATGAATTCGAATTTCCATATGACCGAATACTTCCCGGATTAAATCATTTGCATGCAGAACTGAATTTTTCGACTAGTCATATTCGTTCCAGTTAAAATCGACTCAACAGTCTACGAAAAATCTGTAGCGATAATCCAGTGTTCCCAATTTGAATTAAAGCGAAAGTTGCCTTATACATTGCATTCAGAAATTTTCTTTTTCTTGATAAGGGGGACTAAGTGATTACATAATATATAAATATATGTATATATATATTATTATTATTATTACTCTATTACTGTATTTAGTTTCTATTCTATTAATAATATAATTTGTGTAGCCGAAAAATGAGTCCATGTTATTCATGTAAAGTTAAATATGTGATAAAAGAATATACGAAATAGAAAATGTTAATGTAATATCAAGTTTTTCTAATATAAGTGTGTGCGAACCATACACATATTTGTAAAATTTGTAATTTACAAATGTTTTTAAAGGCAACTTAAATTGCTTTTAAAGCTGAAAATGTGTTCCGTTCACTGTTTATTTATCCGATTAAGTATTTTTACAAACCTGCTATCAAGAAAGTTAATTTTCCTCCGAGACATCCATGCTTCCAGAAAGAATAATTAAACTCCATTTCACGCCTCGAGGGATTCCCAAGTATTCTATGTACAAACTTCTTTTTAAGATAATTTCGTCAATAGGGAAACTATTTTTCAAATTTAAAATGGAGAAAAATCACTAATGTCTTTTTTTTTTTTTTTCAGAAATCTTTAAACTTGATTATACTTATATTTTTCGAGACGAGAGGTACATATTCTGTTTACGTGCTAGACTTGCATTTTTTTAAGCAATGATTATAAATTTTATGTAAAGAAGTCCTTTGTTATGATTTGTTTATAATTGTGCACGAATTAATCTGAAGATTTTTACTTATTTTGCATTTTTTTAATATTTTAATAAGTATAACTTTTTTTTTTTTTTTTTTTTTTTTTTTTTTACATTTAATTGCAAAAGGATTTTAATTACTTCTAAAATACTCATTACTCTATAAAAATTATGATGTGAATGCTATTTATTTCATTTCATTTCTATTAAACCATACACATTGTTTCACATAATCTGTTGTCAATTTTTATTTCACGGATGAGAATGCAAACAACAGAAAATTTCCATTATTGCATTATTTCGCATTATTTGTTGACTTATATATCGCTGGGCATTCAGTAATTGGGTCACCATCAATTCGTATGGTGATAGTGTGCTGTGTCTGCCATCGGATTTTATTAGTATTGCTTTGTTTGGCGTCCTCTTCAAAATGATGTAACATTGCCTTTACAAATCATTAGTTTTTATTTTATTTTATTTTATTCGAATGCAACTTTTAATCTATTTATAATTTTCATTCATTCTAATTATTAATATCGTTATTTTTACCTTTGTATGATTATTTATTTATGTTATTTATTTAGAATCGAATAAAACTTTGATCTTGGTGTTACTTGGTGTGCACATAAAGCTAGCCTATAGTTTTTTTTTTTTTTTTTTTTTTTGGTGTTTACTTGGTGTGCACATAAAGCTAGCCTATAGTTTTTTTTTTTTTTTTTTTTTTTTTTTTTTAACGATTAATCTGTAGACAGGTGCGGTGACAGAAGCTGTCATGTTTCACAATAGGATTTTGAAAATATCCCCTTTTTAAAAATTAATAAATGATTTTTATTTTTATCATTATTATTTTTTAATAAGTTTGCATTTTCATTAAATTTATTAAGCCAATAGGTGCCAATAATAAATATGCCAAGATAAAATGATGCCAAAAAATAAATAAATAGATAAATAAATAAATTAAATTAAAAGTGCAAACGTTTTTTTTTTCTTTTTTTAATAATTAAAACAAAATTGAAAAAAAAATAGTGATAAAGAAATAGAACAGCTTCAGTATAGAATCCTTTGGCGAAATTTGAAATTTGGTACTGAATTAGCTCGGACGTTTCTTGCCACGATCTTTACTTACACAATTGCGATGCCCATTTTAATTCCTCTCCAAAATGACAACTAAAGCCGCCAAAGGGTTTCTAAGCTAAGCTACACCAAAAGTAAATTTGAGAAATGCACATAGTAACTAGATATAGGCATTATTTCATGTAACATAATAAATGATACTGTTATTGCATAAGAACCTATTCACATTGTAATATATTATTGGAAAAATCATATTAAATAACTCTTTCATCTTATCTCTCTGCACGAAAAAAATAAAAAATAAATAAATAAAAATAAAAAATAAAAGGGTTGGGGAGGTGAGAGAGAGAGTATGTCATACCTCTGGCAATGTGCCAATAGAACACAGACAGGAATTAGATTATTTTTTGAAGAATACGAAGCGTTGAAATGTTCTCGCCAGCTTTCATGTAACGACTTAAATAAATAATACTTAATCATTTCGTTGGTTCCATATCAATCAAATAAGTTTTTGAAATAAGTAATTGCGTTGATTACTTACCATCTTTCAAAAATTCTTCGACCACGTTTCATGAAACCATGGAAGCATCTGCGCAAGTACTAACTCAACGCGTCCAATGCTAAAATACGGGTGACAATCATCTGACTCAGAGAAAATGAACAATAACTTTGAGCGCAGAATTACTGGATGTTTTTTTTTATTTCAAACTGCAAATCAAGCTGGCATCCTTCCAGCATTTTGGACGCGTCTTCACTGAGAGTTATAGGATATGTGGCTGAACTGCATTTTGCTGTAAGTGTTATTCTAAACTAATTGTTATGGTGTGTTGATTTAGTTTAAATGTCAGAGTAGTCTGCCTATGAAATTTAACTTCCTAGATTACATATTAGTCCAATTTTTGAAATAGGTGATAGCTTTGATTATTTTACATCTTTCTAACATTTTATTTAAAAATTGTTTTAGACTGAACGTTACATTATATTAGTTTAATTTAAATATTAGAATAGGCTATGCCCATGATATGTAATGTCGAAAACACTTAATACTTCCGTTTAACGAAATAATATTATCATGAAGTTAATTTGAAGAGCCATGATGAGATAGGTTAGAGGTGATTATTTGATGTTGATTATTGTATCACGGGGATGGGGAATGAGAAGGGAATCGGAATTCCCGCACTAGGTTCTTGCGCGTATTGATAAATTAGCTTTGGGAAGACAATGGAAGGCGTTTAGAAAGGATGTGTGGAGAGGGAGAGTGGAAGAATGAAGAATGTTCTTTATATTTAAAATTGCTTATAGCAGCTGGAATTGAAAATGCGTACTGATATTGTCGGTGAGAATTTATTTATTGTAGTTTTATCAAGAATATTGTTTGAGTTTTATCAAGAATAATTTGGTAAGAAAAATGAATATTTATTTATTTATTTATTTATTTATTTTTAAATCTTTTCTTTTCTCTTTCTTTTTTTTCTCTTTTTTTTTTTTTTTTTTTTTTTTTTTAATCTGATTTTTTTCTCGAGACTATTTTTAGTGATTTAAAACTAGTAAAGGTGTTAAGGTATTAAGAATAGTTAATTATGGTCGTATGTCAAAATTAAGAGTGTGAGAAAATAAATCATTTTATGCAGTTTTTGCAAGCAAAATTTATATTTTAAACAAATGTTTCTAATTTTAGAAAGCATATTCAAAGTGACTGTTTGCTAAGTTTGATTGAAAAATATTAATTTTCTTGTCAATCTGGAATGTTCAAGTTCTTCGGGGAATCAAAAGAGACAATTACTCGGTAGTTTAAAATGTGGGATGTCTTAAAGGTATTCTTTAACGATTTGTTACTATTATTTAATTATTTCTGAATTATATGACTTATAATATGATAATTCCTTTTTACAGAAAACGGCACTCATGCACGTGTTACTTGATATTATTTGAAATATTCTGTTTTCGTGTTTAAATGAATTGATTTAACAGAATCTTATGCTTACACGATTGGGACGAGCAGTTGTGTAAAACTTTGACTCTACCAGTACTTCATATCCACTATTTCATATCAGCGGTTTCTTTTCTTTTTTCTTTCTTTCTTTTTTTATTGCAGAAATAATTCTAATGTTAAATAAAGTGAAGATTACTCTTCGAAAGCATTCGGACTCAAAAACATGAAACGCATTCACTGTGCAGGACACACACATATATTCTATATCCCAAAAGGATTAGAAATACATTACCCATATAAAAACTAAAGAGTAATATGTTATAAAAATAATATGTTACAAGAACCTATTATTAAAGATGGAACGATGTAACATATTACTGAAAAGTAACTTTTTATCCCATCTCTAGTAGCCGATGCTAGGAAATGAAATACAGTCACTGCATGCCTTTATATTGAAGAGTAGTTTAGAATAGGTTCTGCCGTACTAAATGCAATTTTATTTACACAGAGTGTAAGCAGAATTTTTATTAATTTGTTTTTTTAATCTAATTTCTGAATGGCTTATTTAATTTAATTTTATTTTATTATATATATATATATATATATATATACAGTAACCGCCGCTTATTAAAATCACTGGTTTATAAAATCAGCCGCTTAATATGATCAAATTGCCAGGACAAATCAATGCAAACTAATTTTATAACCGCCGCTTAATAAAATCAGCATCGCCGGTTAATAAACTCAAAAAAAAAATCTCTTCAGCAGCAAAAATGTCATTTATGCACACTAAACAATTTTTATTTACACTGTGATTTTTTATTTTAAATGAAATACAGCAAACCCTCAGTTATCTACTTTTGTCAAAAATTTTACATTTACAACAGTAAATTTAACATTTACAGCAATTAAACACGTCCCATTACTTGTCTTAGTAATAATTTCAAGCAATGTATTCTTGTAAAATTTAATTTGGTTCTCAAGTGATTTATATATATATATATATATATATATATATATTTGTGTTTAATTAAAAGACAATTTTTGTTCTTATTCTGAAATAACAATGAGGCAAAAAGCTTTAAAGGAAAGATTTTAAATTTAAAAGAAAATCGTAAACTTTTGGCAAAGTATTGATGATTTCCCTCAAAAGAGAGCGCATCAGAACTTGAGATGTGTTTAATTCACTTATTTTGAAGGAACAATCAAAGAATTGTCTGTTAAAAATTAATTAATATTGTTCATTAGTTCCATTATTTGGTAACTTTTGAAATTTCTTTCCAAATTCATGTAGATAATACCTTCTTCTTCAGTGCAGGAACGTTCGCCGGATTTAAAAATCAGCCGCTTAATAAAATCACTTTTGCACAGAACGAATGTGATTTTAATAAGCGGCGGGTACTGTATATATACATTTGCATGAGAGCCGTATATAAGCTTAATTTCTGCAATTCAGAAAACGGAATTTTAAAAAATTATAAATTGGTTAAAAAAAATTACCAAAAATTTACTTTTATTTTTATACATAACTTTGTAATTTACAATCTTTGTCCATGTGATGGATATTTAAAGAATTAAAGACAATGTATTTTTCTTCCTTTCTTCCTTTCTTCTTTTTCTTCTTCTTTTTTTTTTTTTTTTTGACTTTGAATATTCGTTTATGCGATTAATTCATATAAAAACTAATTTTGTATGTTTACTGCACTGGCTGTTAATATTAAATCCTTTGCTAATGTTATGTTTGCAATCTTTGAATGTTGCAAGCAAAATATGTTTCTCTAACTACGTTATGGATAATTTACGTGATTATTGTTAGTTTTTCATAATAATTACCATTATTTATTTATTTAATAGCACTTTTTCATATTTTTAACACCCTGTTGGATTTACAGTTGTTAGCGCAGATACAGAGCGAAAAATGCCTCACCTACTTTAGCGCCAATTTTCAAAAGTAACCAAGGGCGTCCTATACTAAACTTGTACCGTTTTGATATTATATATTGGAAAATTACAAGTTTTGAATAATGAATAAATTATAGAAAAGAACGCCAAAAATAAGCAACGGTTAATTTCATTGTTGTGTGTTATAATTAATATTTTTCAATTTTCTCTAACAATGATTTGATTTTTGTTTCCAACAATAGTCTGTGATATGAAATTTATTGTTACGTGAAAAAATTCTTTGAATCTTTTATCGATTTCTGTCTTTGTTTGCAAGCTATTTTTTGCATCAAAGATTTGAATATCATTTTACTGCTAAAAGTGTATCAAAGGGATTTGTTTAGTTCATTTGAAATGTTTCCCAACGAGGTAATTCAAATAAAATTTATTAATATCAATTTTAAGCTAATATTACATCCGTTTATATCTTTGATGCTTAGAGGTTGAATTATGTTAGATATTATAATAATCGCTTTCATAAATTAATTAATATATTCTCGCTTAGTTAACATAAAGATTAATCTAGTGAGTACAGAGTTAATATAGGATCACCTTGAGAATTTTTTTATTTTTGTTGCCATTTTGCCGATGAATTGAAATGGCTTTCGCATATGCATAAGTAAAGAACTTGACGAGAAACGTCCGAGCTACTTCGGAGCCAAATTTCAAATTCAAAGAGGATCCTATACTAAAGCTTTTCCAAATACATAATATGTGCATAATATGTATTGATCATATTCTAAATTCTTAATTTTTTTCTGGTCTGTTTCCCAGTTTCTTCACATTGTCGTGATGAAAGGTATGTGTATATAGAACATAACAACTGAAAAACATGCATAACAAGGTCAAAAAAAAATCAGAAATAGCATATTGAACGAAAATTAATCAAATGTAAATCTATAAGTAATATCGTGTGATAAATATAAATAAATATTAATATTAATAATTATACACTTTAATGTTACGTCAGTATAAATTTGTGTAGTACCAAAAGACTGTTTAAAGAGATAGATTTAATAATAATAATAATACACTATAAGAAAGCGCAATAGTATGCTGAACGAAAAACTTATCCAATGTCTTTGCTTTGAAAATAATCCTCGTTAAAAACATTTATGTAAAATTTTGCCTTTTTTTCCCATGTTAAGAAAATTATAAATATCTAATAACTTATGAAGCTTCAAAATTGGAGTCTTGAAAACTGACTAATTTTACACCACATCAACTTTGTGATTATCAGATTCCACAAACCGCAAAACGTGTTAAAAAAAAAAAAAAAAAAAAAAAATGAAAAAGCCGACGTCGAAAAATTTCACTTATGCCTAAGATTTTTATATATATTGTATGATGGAGAACAAAAAGTTAATATAAAAAGTTAATATCAATTTACAAGTTATTCCAGTAGAAATCATGATTAATAATTTGATAACAAACGTTACATAGAAATGTTATGTTCATGTTATTCATTTATTTAAGAGCTATGTGCAAAAGAAGAAAATTAGAAAAACAACCTGTTGCTTAACTTTTAGATATAAGCCTAATATAGAGTTGAGAACACACTGTTCTGCCTCAGTGTTTCTTCAATAAGCGACGTTTTGCTATGTTTAAGATATGAGATATGAGATATGGATATGCGATCATCATAGATAAAATATGCCTCTATTTTGTATTCGTTGAAGATATTCGAAATTGCATAGAAGTTTGTAATCCTGATCAGGAATTATCATAGCAATTTATACTTTTTTCTGTATTAGATTTGTAAAAAATACATTTATAAGAATGAGTTATTTTAAAATATACTACAATTTATTTGAAACAAATGTCTTTAACATTTTTACTCATAACATACAAAAGTAAAAATTATTGAACTAAAAAAAAGTTTATTATTATTTGTTATCTATTCTTCAGGAAATGGTTTTCGACGAATTCCATCACGTCGACAATTCTTATATGTAAGCATTATTTTATTCTGTAACTACAAATTGAATGGTCCAATTTCAATGCGATTTATTTTATTTTATATTGATTATATATTGATTTATTTTAGAGCGCCAACTTAACCGAGAATGGTCTTATCTATGTTTGATGAAAATCGGTTTAATAGATTATTATTATTATTATTTAAAATGACATTTTGTTTTAAGCCATTTTTCACAGATATTTTAAAATTTACAAGCTGTCAAACTTTGAAATTCCGCCTTATGATGAAAGTGTCTCGCGGTTTTTTGAATTAGTGTATGAAAGAAGCTTTTTCTAAAAAATATCCCGGTACTTCAACCGATTTAGGCAAAAGATGAAAACGTTCTGTAAATATTGATTATGAGCTCACAGCCTAAAAAACCTTTAAATTCGTTTGAAAATTAGAGATTTCATAGATTACATAGATTTTTTTTTTTTTTTTTTTTTTTTGTTAAGTCACTTTGCACCGATATTCAAGATTTTGCAAGTTGCCAGTTCTACAACTTATCACTCCCGTTATTTAATAAGTTACGTACTTTTTTTTTCTTTGAGTATAAAGAAGGCTTTTTTTAAAAATCGCGATTTTTCGACCGATTTTTACAAAAATACAATGTTAAATATAAATAATGTTTAAAGTTCAAATTAAATATAGATGAACTCGCAGTCTAAAGATTGCTAAATTCCGTTGAAAATTAGAAATTTAAAAGTAAGAATGAGTTTACTTACATTAAAAACCTGGCACACTTACAACTATGTTTTTTGCATTTAGAGAATATAAAGTGAATTTTCTGATTGATTAGAAATTTCCCTTAGATTTATCAAATAATGCATAAATAAAGTTCCTATTTCCCCATTTATTTTGTACAAATTCATATTGCAAATTCATTAAAACAATCAAGAAATAATTTTAATAAAAATTACATTTTTATAAAATCCTATAGAATAATAATCGTGTTATTTCTTTATATCACACAGAAATAAATTGTACATTACAATTATTCGTAAATTTGTCTTACTGGCAGAAAAGGAAATTGGAAATTGAAAGAAATTTTTAAAACGACATTGCAACGTAAGTTTAGAAGTCTAATTTCTTTTATTTAAAAGTATCTTAAAAAGAATTTTCGCTTACACTTCCCAATTTTTGTTTATATTTTACGTTTGAATATAAAAAGAAAACATCAAAAAATTAATACTAAATCATGCTTATGATAGCAAATTTGAAAATTAATAAAACTTTTAAATATAAAGAGACATTTTTCTTTGTTTCAAATTACTGGAATTTTTATACTTACATTTTAAAATAACTTTTATTAAAGATATTATTTACAGTTATCTTTCAAGTTATTAAATTTGTCGTTAGAATAAATTTTTATAATGTGTACATTATGCGCAATTTGCTAATCTTGCGACTTGTTCGATTGATTTGCCACCTGTTTATAATTACACTTTTTTCCCTTAAGAATTTGAAACATGTATATTAATACAAAAATTATTGTCAAATTAATGTAGCTTTATTGCTATCAGGAAATAAAAGTTCTGTATATATATATATATATTTTTTCAAAAGATTTGCTAAATTCTCTTTCACTTTAATACGATATTTGCAAAATATTTCTTTTTTTATTATTATTATTATGAAATGTAAATTTTCTTTTTTAATTTAAGATTCGTCTTTAATACACATTGAAAGTTATTTACCGTAAAATCCCGAAAGCAACCCCCCTCTTTTTGAAAAGCAAAATTGATAAATTTCAGGTTGGGGGGGGGGGGGGGGTTATAATCAAAAAAAAAAAAAAAAAAAAAAAATTAAATGAAGAAAAGGGAGGGGTGGTTATATTCGATGGAGGGGGTACTTTCGGGATTTTACGGTACTTACTTAAAAAGAAATATTAAAGGCTACTATTTCTTACATTAAAGCTAAAAAAAAAAAAAAAAAAAAAAAAACTGCTTAATGATTCCATTGATAACGTGCATCTGACACTTTATGAAAAATTAGTTAAATTAGATATAATATATAAATATTAAAACTTAATTCAATGTCAAATTTAACTTGCAATGCCGATGTACCGTAAGTGCGCCCAAAGATTGGATGTAGCTTTGTTGGATGGAAAAAAAAGGGGGGGGGTTACTTTCAGGATAACGGAGACATTTCACTTTAAGCGAGAAAAGGGGGAGGGGTTGTATTAGATGGGGGGGGTTACTTTCGGGATTTTACGGTACCTTTTTGAATAAATTTGTATGTTGCTGTTATGCTTAATTTATCCCCCATAAAGAAGGCAACAAATTTTTTGATCTACCAATTCACCAATCTTTGTATACAGATGATGTTATGAAAAATTATGCTGATTCATTTTTTTGCGGATATCGAACGATATGTGGTGCGGCAATTCTGTTATATTTTCACTTTACGGGTATTCTGTATCGCAGCTTCTAAACACGAATAGTCAATCGCTCATGACCTCTACACAGCAATGAAACAGAACTTCGTGTGTTAGATAGATATTATGAAAATTATGCTTGCTCAATTTGGTACATATCGGAAGATAGGTGGGGCTGCTGTTGTCATTATCTGTAATTTTTCAGACGGCTATATTGTGAGGCTTGCATGGATGCACACCCAATCTTAATCTTAATTAATTAAGTAACTAAGGTAATCTGAGCACAAGACAATGAAGTAAAATTAAATAATATTTTATTCAACTGAATAAATGGGAGGCGAACCTGGCCATTAAAACTCAATCAGTATAAACTTAGGTAACTTTGGAAAATAAGTATAAAAAATAATTTAGATAAATATAAAATAGCTCTCACCCAGAGTAGATAACTGAAGAGGAACGAAGGCTGCTCTCTTTATCACTAAACGAATGTGACACTATCTCGCCGACTGGATTCCCACCGCAGACGGATTTACACTCAAATTTTCTATCTCTATAAATTCGCTATAGACATCAAACTGCCAAACCCCACCAGCGAATGACTACACCATTCGAATAATAATACAACTTCATCAATACGTCACCAACTATACTTTAATCGAGTATCAGAACTAACTCATCTACACCACACTAACTACGAAACTACCTTCCTATTTATACTTCATTCAATCCCTTATCTTCAACAAAACTTTAAAGTCGCTTCGCATTCGCCTACACTCCGCAACTTACAGTCGGTAACAAAAGTGTCCGAACACTAGCAAAATTTCCTATATAAAAAAAGTACACTTAATACTATTTTGTTAAATAAATTTTCGTCGAATCTTGTTCTTAGTCAGTCTAAGAATAGGATTCGACAAGGATTTATTTAGCAAAACTGTATTAAGCGTACTTTTTTTTATATAGAAGTTTTTGCTAATGTTCGGATACTTTTGTTACCGACTGTTCTTCCTTCGTTGCAGCGCTACGTTAACGCAAAACTATTCCAACCTAAAATTTTGCCGACTGCTGGCATCGGAGCATTTTATTTCTACCATCTATTGCGTCGCTGGAACCAAAACAATTTTCAAACAATGGTGAGCTATCACTGGCTCAACCTTACAATATTTCCTCATCTATCAGTTTTATTTGTAATGAACTGCACATTTGTATCAAACTGCAAATGTTAAGAAGACATCTTTTTTTTTTTTTTTTTTTTTTTTTTTTTAACAAGTAGGTGGGGCAGTTATATCCCACGATAAAGAAGAAAATGTTGTGATGGCCAAACATAATAGTGCATTTCAGCGATTATTATTATTACTAATATTATTATTATTTGCACGTTCACACCTAGAATTCATTGAATTAAATTAAAATTATTTCATTATAGCCACTTTAAAAATCATCCATCAAAATAAAAAGAAGTAACAAAAGCACCATAAAAAAGCTATATATTTAGCATTTACATGAATAAAAATTTCTAATGCAAATGACAAATCACATAAATGGTAAATCCATCTATATTTATGCATAATACATTTTGTTGTATCGTTATAATTGAGTTCTCTAGCAATTTTCTGACAAACAATAATGGATATGAGAAATAGTTTTCTCTTTCAAACGTCAAAATCTTTAATATAATTTAAGGGATTTAAGGATCAAAGTTGAGACATTTATTATATTGCATGCAGAATAAGCAACGTATTTTAACTTATTGCATTGTTAAGTTTCAGAGAATTAGACTTTCTGATTAGTTGGGTAGAAATGTTAAAGATAAAACAAAGTTATAGGATGGGGATGAAAAGTACTGAACATTAATTACTTTTAATATTTATCATTCATTTGATGCGTTAAATTAAGCCAGTGAGTTTTGAATATGTTTAATAATAATATGCGATATTGAAAATAGTCATAAAATTACCGAATCCTTGCATTTATTTTTTTATTTCTCGTATATACATTGAAAGAAAATATTAGATTAAACATATATATATCTTTAAATTTTGGAGGTATTTACGCGTTTAAAAAGATCCAGAATACAATTTGTCTATAAAAATAATAATAATAAAAATTAATCTGTATATTGTTCCCTGGCTCTGTATATTGCCTATAAAGAATATACACATAACACTGCGTACTTAAATTTAGTCTTATATGAAAAACACATAGCTCAGCCTGAAACACATTTTCAGAAATTTTCATGTGTATCTTTAATACATCTGATTTGTTTTGGGTAATACTGTTAACAAATGGTAAATTATTTTCATATCTCATTCTTCAGAAATATGATTTTATAATTTTACAAACTTTTGTTTAATTATTTTTTTTTAATATAACCTCCAGATGTTTAATTGTATCTACCACAAATTTCACAAATAGACGTAATGCGTTTGAATTTTCTTGGATTTGTACACGATCCAAATGTCTGACCTCGACGAACAGTTTAGGATAGAAACACTATACATGGTACAAAATTATATTTCCCATTTTTGACGCTCTCCTGCTATTTGTTTGTGAGCTATGCTAATAACTGTCACACAGACATTCAGAACAAATGTTAAAAAGAAAGGTTTTCGGATTTAGGAAACCTCAAAACGTACAAATATAACGAAGTATCTTATTCAAACGTTTCTATATCATGAACGAATAAGAAAAAGTAAAAGGCTATTATTTAACTAAATCATGATAGATTTGGAAAAACAAATTCCTGAAAGTAATTCAACACGCTAAGTTAAATAAATATTTAGTTCAAAATCCCTGGTGTAACTGATATATACAAATTTAAATGAAGCAGGATATTCTGAAAGTGATATCTTCAATTTAAAACGAAAAACTTTGAACATAAAGAATAACAATGAAAATGTAATAAACAGTGCGATAATTGTGAAAGCAATAATCACACCTATAACACTTTTAACAATTAGCTAAAGAATTGCTAACAGAATGCGCAGTTATTAACTTTCACTTATTTTAAATACTACTATTTAAAAAAAAAAAAAAAAAAAAAAAAAAAAAGAAGGAAAAGAAAGAAAAAGAAAAAACAGTTTTAATTATGGCTAAAATTTTTCAATTAATATAAGTAAGGGTAAACTATTTTAAAATAGCTGTTTTACAAATACGTAAAATTGGCGACTTTGAAGATGGTGGTGTAAGCTTTAATCAGAATGCGATGCGTAGATCGCTTAATGCATTGCACTATTTTTTTTTTCATGGGCAGCGTACAGCACCATCTGTGAGCAAATTTTGTTACTAATTTCGATAACTCTGTAGTAAATTTTTAAAACATTTTTTAAAATATAGCGTTTCAGTCCATGCGTAGATCGATTTTCCCCTCCGAAATTTCTAATTTTTAAATTGAGATGTCCTTTCCTATACATTCTGTATAATTATTCATGTGTAGTTTTTTCAGGCCACTCTACTTTGTAACACTGAACATTCCAATTAACCAATTATGAGTAAATTAGTGAGATAAGGTCTTTCATAAGTTTTGCTAACGTGTTGATAACTGAAATTTTTCAAATAAAATTACTAGGTTCATTGAAAAGAAGGATAATTCTTGGTATATTGTTTCTTGAGATGGCACATGTGGTAAAGAAAAGGGTAGCCGCAACTGCAACTTTCAAGTTTCCCTAGTGCCTACATGCTTTGTAACCTGGTGATGGACTGTCAGCAATATTTCAGAGAAATCAATTATTGGACTTAATTTTATTTTATAATGTTTGATTATGTTTTTGATATTCGGCATTGTTTGATACTCTTTTTTACGTTACACTTTATTTCGATTATTAATATTAACAGTGTTTTGAAAACTGATTTAAAAGTCAAACCTTTTATGAATTATTTTTTGATAATGTTTTTGATATTCGACACTGTTTGATACTCTTTTTTACGTTACACTTTATTTCGATTATTGATATTAACAATGTTTTGAAAACCGATTTAAAAATCAAACATTTTATGAATTATTTTTTGATTATGTTTCTGATATTCGACACTGTTTGATACTCTTTTTTTACGTTACACTTTATTTCGATTATTGATATTATCAGTGTTTTGAAAACTGCTTTAAAAGTCAAACATTTTGTGATTTATTTATATTCGAATATTTCTTAATAAAAAAAATAAAATTAATGAGTATTAATACGCTTTTTATTGCTTTTTAGAAGCAAAATCAATTGTCTAATATCAGTTGTATCGCTTAGTATATCGAAGTATTTTAGCTTCCTTTAATAAAGATTTTTTATGTGAAGGAAAATCAGTAATTTCTGAAAAAGAAAAAATAATAATAATAAATAAAAATTAAAAAAACTGCATGTTTTCTATTTTCCTTTTTTATGATTTAATATGCTTTATTTCAAATTTTGTGTTCATCGCTTTTAGATACTTTTTTTTTTTTTTTTTTTTTACATCTTACTTCATTTATTAAACGTGCATTATTTTGAAAAAAAAAAAACCTTTAAATGTAATGCATTTTATATTTATATTGTAGTATTTCTAAATAAAAAGAATTGAAATAATAAAATCGGTGGTATAAATGTTTTTCTTGAAAAAAAAAAAAAAATAATAATAATAAGTTTCATATTACGAAACAATTCTCTGTGAATAAGTAGTCTCCTACTAAAATAAGTTATGAAAATAGGCCTACTTTATACCTGTAGGGGGATACAACTTACTAAAAGCTTACAATTTTTCATCAAAAAGTTTCAAGAATTTATAATCCTTTTAAGAGAGATTATAATCTTTCCCAAGTCATCTTATGCATTTTCCTTGCCAAAAGATGATAACTTTTGAAATACAATTTCCTACTAAGTAAGATATTTAATTTAATATGATGATCTAAAGTTTAATCTAGAAAATTTATTACGTTGGTTGTAAAGTAAACGTTATGGATTGACTGAGGCGAAAGTTAATCTTTTCAAAATAAATTTCCTAATTAGAGTGGCTAAAATATTAATAACGAAAAATTCCATATTAGAAAGATTTATGGCGTAATATGTTTGAAACGTATATCGGCTTTTAAGGTTTTAAATAATTATATAATAAATTCAAATTTAAATTTACTCATTTCCAATATATCATTTAGTATATTATATCATATTGATAAATGATATTTCGAAATAAAAATAATTTTATTACAAAAACATTAATGAATAAATGAATAAAAATAAAATAAATAAAATAAAAAATGAAATTTGGAGTGACTTCACTCAGTTTTCCGAACATTAAGTAATTAACAATTGTATGAATTAAGTACGAGAAATTGTTAAACAAACAAAAGAAAATATTACAAGAGGGTGTTTGAGTATTTTTCTGTACGTAGTAAGTTGTTTAGTTTGACGCTATTGCCCTTCAAATAATTTGAGCCCATGGATCGTGATGATAAAATATTTTCGTTGTGTTCCTGAAAAAATATATAAGTATTCACAAAAATCAGTACAGTTTGTGCGACGGGAACACATAACATGTACTCTTTAACTACATTTCTTGCGACCATGGAACCTTCTGCCCATGTGCGGATTCAACGAGTCCACTAGTAAAATAGGGGAGACAAGCTTTTCGTTGAGAGAAAATAAGCGATAGGGGATTACGGAATGACTCGATGTTTACTAAATTCAAACCTGTCGCTCAACTTGGAAACCCTCCAAGATTTTCGATTCGTCCTCACTGCTAGGCGTAGGAAAAATGGTTACACTATATGTAAGATTTTAGTGCATTCGGATGAGGCGTTTAGACACTACAGCATTTTAAATAATTTGAGTCCATAAGTCACAATGATAAAAAGTTTTCCTTTATGTTCTTGTAAAATCTATAACTGCTATGTTTTCCAAAATTAGAACGTTTCGTGTAACGAGGATCTATAACGTGTATATAAATTTCCAGCTCAGTAGGATTAGGCATTTAGACGTCGTCACACTTCCAATAATTTGAGACCATAGGCCTTAGATAAAGAATTTTTCGTTTTGTCCCTGTAAAAGAAAAAAAAAAGAAAACTATAAGTGCTAGATTCACCAAAATCTACACAGTGTATGCAATAGTGACCTGTAACACTGTTATAAATTTTCAACTCAATCAAATAAAGTATTTAGACGCTATTATACTTCAAGTTATTTCTGTCCATAGGACATATTGATAAAGGACATTTGTTGTGTCCCTGTAAAAAACCTATAAGTTTTAGATTCGTCATAATGAGTAGGGTTCGTGCTACGGTGGCCTATACCATACGTACCAACTTTAGGCTCATTTGAACAAATTGTTTAGACGTCATCTTGTTCACTCACACACATTCACACACTCATATACATCACGAGAAGTCGTGTAAAATCGTATATATCCCTTAAAGAGAAAGTCGTATCCAAACAAATATTGGTGGTGTACTACTAAACATCATGATAATCCCAAATATAAATTTGCAACGTTCTGCGACAATTCTTTTTGATCCATATGAGATACAAAATCAATTTTGCAAATCATGACTACAAATCCTTCCTTACATGTAATGTCGGAAAGTGAAAAACTATATAAAAATTAAATTTCGCCTGAAATACTGTATGTTTATAAAACAAACAATTTACTATTCCTAATTATTAAATAACAATATTTCTCATTACCTTTTTCGTTATATGATCATGTTTTAGATATCTCTTTAGGGTTTCCGAGTTACGCTCTTAGGCCCTCTATACACTGACGAGACATGAGACAAAGTTTGAAGCGACGTGCGACACGCGCATGCTCTAAATACAACTTCCTCTCCTGAAAACTGTTTAGAACATGCGTGTGTCGCATTTCGCTTCAAACTTTGTCGC
Organism: Salticus scenicus; assembly: GCA_963930645.1. Taxonomy (NCBI): domain Eukaryota; kingdom Metazoa; phylum Arthropoda; class Arachnida; order Araneae; family Salticidae; genus Salticus; species Salticus scenicus. The sequence continues at coordinate 220,083,060 of OZ005656.1, read as the reverse complement.
GTGTCTCTACAGTGTGTGGTGGGGCTTACAGTTCATACACAAAAAATAACTGAACGTCTGATTCGAATCCTGGTCTCGCACTTGAACATAGCTGTTCATCTGTTTCATGGTTTCTTCGAAACTCACGTAAATACAGGCTATGGCATCTTAGAAAAAGAAACCCATATAGATTATCGCGTTCAGGTGTAGATCACTCGAATTTTAAGTTATAAAGAACTCAAAGAGGTTTTATAATTAATTAAAACTTTTAATACTTGTTTTATAAAATATGTATTTTTAATTATTACACATTCCTTTTAATGAAACTGTAGAAAATCATCATACTTCTTGCAATTACCTAAAAAACAAATTCCTGTTTTAATTCCTCTTGATATCTTTAGTAATTAAAAAAATAATAATAATAATAATTCACAACATTTTAAGGTAATTAAATTAAAATTTTAAACGAAAATCAATTTGAAAGTTATCTTTATCTTTATTTTATTTTATTTTTGGATATAATTTTTGTAATATTTGAGTTATTATCAAGATATTTAATGGCTTTTCCTTGTCAAAACACGATAATGTACGAAATAAAATTTAGTGGAAGTTTTAAGTTGAATCAGAAGAATTCATTTAGTTGGTTGTAATGCAAACGTTACGGATTAACTCCAAAGAAAGTCAATATTTTCGGAATATATATATATTTTTGAATTCCAGTGGTTGATGTATAAACAACGGTAAATGCCTAAGTAAAAAAGTTTATGACCTGATTTGTTGAAGTTTGATCATACGATTCACTACTGCAATTTGTCCATGCGAAAAGAACATGAAAAATTAAAATTAAATTAAAAATAGCATACTAAAATGCACAGTCTCCAGCTTAAAAAAAATAATTAAAACTAAAATTAAAATTAAAAAAAAACGAAAATCACAACTGACACCGGCAATATCTATTTCTTTTAAATTCCATTGCATATCAAGACCCACCATCGACCGAGAGGTTTTGCGCTCAAGGCTAGTAGATGGGAAGTGCCGAGTTCTTTCCTAGGTCGCAGTGATCGACCTAGCCGTTTGGAGTTTTTTTGTGATTTCCTTCGAAATTCGGACTAAGACTCCCTAGAAAGACCCCCATGGAGGACTTCCAACCTATAGGTCTAGGACCCTAGAGAAGATAGTCATCCTCAATCCGTACAACGTACCGGCCAGTGCATCCAAGTGAGAGTAATATTTTTGCTTTCTTAAATATATATATATATATATAATATCAACACTTATATTTAACGCCAATATAAAACTTTAATGTTATTATTATCACTGAACTAATTATTTTCACAAAGTATACCACGCGAAATAACAACCAATAGTTAATTGATTATTCAGTTTTTATCGCGGGTAATTTGTTTGTTTATTGCTGAAATATTTTTTTATTTAATTAGAATGACTTGTTAAGTGGCAAAACTTATGCATATGGATACTACTGGTATCAGTTTTGTATTACCTATAAATTTTAACATATCGAACTTAGTTTTATTTACTAAAAACTGTCCATTTCTCTTGTGATTAGTCAACAAATGTTGATAAAATAGAAATGCAGTTGTATGATATTCTAATTTCTGTATTATATCTGTTCGGAATATTCCGAAGTTCAATTCAGTTCATTTATTATTATTATTTTTTTTATTGATTTTTTTTTTTTTTTTTTTTTTTTTTTTTTTTGTAATTGTAAACACTTCAATTATTTTAATGTGTTACATGTAAAAATAAAGCGTGTTTACCAGTACCTGTCTGACACTTGTGACGAACGAGAGGTCGTCATGATCCTTTAACTTAGGATTTTAGCTTACTTACTTAATGAATTAACTACCAATAATCTCAACTACTTCATTTATATTCATTAACTCTCACGACTTAGTAATCTTTCGATAGTGGGAGGATTCCCTTACACCACTATACTACTCGACTTACTACCTCCTACTATAGCCGCTCGCTACTAACTCCATTAACTTCCAACTACTTCTAATTCATTATCACTAACTCTCTTCCAAGCAGCCTCTTACTGCTTCCCCCCTAAGCAGCTACCTACTAACCTCCAACTAACAACTAACCTTCTACTAACTCTCCAACTAACTTCCAAAAACAATCTTCCTTCTCCTTTTATACCATTCATTTTCCAAAATATTAGCATAATGTGAATTACAGTTTCGTTTATCATTTATCATATGAACTAACTCTATTAATCAACTGAATCCAAAATTCTTCACATTCACGTGTTATCCGTAAAGTGCGAATTTCATTTGTAGCATTACGCTAGTTGTGCTATACTTCACACACTTTATACAGTATTAAATTTTTACACATTGTCATGGAATATAAAGCTATGAACCACCAATCTTAGATGTTCATTTTTGCTTAAGAGATTTGATAGGACCTAATTAACAGTTATTATACTCCTGGCGATAGCTTATACCAGCCTTAGCTGATATAAGTTTAGCGTCAATAATATAACACTTTTCAGGTTTTCAAGTTTAACACGTTCGTCGCCTTCCACATGCCCGCCATCCATATCTGGGTGACGATGCTTCCGTGGGAGCCCAGACACACAAATGTGGTTGACGAATGTCTTGTTCAAATTAATAGAATTTTCGTTTGAATTTATAAAAGGAATTTAATGGAATAAGGACCGAAATACAAATATAGGATATATAACAAAAAAAAGTATTTTAAAAAAATACACATTGTACTATATTTTTTATTAATTTATATTTAGGATAACATATTACGTTACACTTTGAAATTCTATTTATCACTTTCCTTGTAAAATCAGCCTCTAGGGGTGAGTCTCAAACCGTCGCCAGTTGTCCATTGAGCAGCACTAGTGCGACGTAAAACCCAACCGACCCCCCTTAAATAAAATATATAGGCCAACGCATCGCCGCCATTTTGTTGCTTCAGATGAGGACAGCATTCCCACTTGGCGTCCTTATCGCCCAACTAGCGATTTTAAGAAATAGCACATTGGGTACACGACATAAAAAGTCAAAAAGCTGCACTTTTTGATTGGAATATGCCACCTTCTGTAATCGAAGTTCATGCCAAAATATAAATTTCCAGGTAGGGAGCCATTTGAAAATCCGTGCAGAACACCCCGATGGCGGCTATTAAAGATGGCCGCCGTCAGCTGCCATATAGGGGCACTAATTGTTTTGTATCTGAACTCCTAATGATCCGATTTCAATTTTCTTTTTTTTTAATACCTTGCGAATAAGATACTTTTTAACTTATATTTATTTATCTATCTATATTACATGGTGTGACACTCACACTACTTATCAAAGCTTCTTTTCACTTAACGTCATCTGCCGTATAGTAGCACTGAAATTTTTTTCTGTATTTTAATTTTAATGGGACGATTTCGATTTTTTTTTTAAGTTTTGTATGAAAGAAACTTTTTATCTTTACACGTTTAAAATTCCGCGCAACTTTAAAAAAAATCAATTCTTTTGGACGCATTTTTGTAATTTGTTGATTTTTCACGAAATCTTGATTTTTTTCATTATAATGTTATTCTCATTTTAAATACTGAACATTATTTGCTTCAGATTGAACTGTTTTGATTTTTTTTTAAATAGCTTCAATGCGTTTGCGGCTGGTAGATATTAACCATGTGAAGGCTTTTGAAAAGAGCAAAATTGTAATCTTGTTTTCGCTGCATAGTTTTTTCAGTGCACTAAATTAATATTTATTTCATCTTAAGTTCGAAAATGTAACTGTGTAAGAATTATAATCATTATAAATATTATTTATGACCTTCAAACTTGAAAAACAAGCTAAAATTCCACAAGTATACAATTTTGAATTATAAGTTTTATTGTGGAAAAAAAACAGCTCAGTGAGCAGATATATGCGTCAGCGGCGGTCAAATGCTTAAATCCAAATTTCCTCACAGTGGCATAGATTGGGCCATGTGTTGCTTATTTCAAAAACATAGCGAAGAATTGATTTGCCTTGCCATATATACTTCTGAATCACTCGTTGGAGCTGGGCTACAGGAAGCTTTCAGAAAATTTTATGTAATTTCAGACTATCGGTACAGTGCCCCTTGGTTTAGATTTTAAAAATTTAAATGAATGTTAAGAAATAGAAGGAATATTTAAAAAAAATAAAGCACGAAAGTGAAAAAGATGTGTGCCGTTAACTTTAATAAAACAAAACATGACATGGCAAAGAAACGCAAACATTGGTCATCTTTGCCATGTTATCTCAGGACAATCCACAGTACAGTTCACAGTCTGTATTAGAACCAAAAGAAAAAAAAGCAATGTTTGCTATCCGTACAACATTATCTATTAAAATGAAAGATGAAGTACGTTTCATATGTAATGGGAAGGACACTACTCGGTGGTTTTTGTACAAAACTGCTTCTGTATAAGACGATACCCAAGTAGCACCGGAACGTTCTTTGTACGTCTAATAACGGTTACAATAGTTCAAACACCGTGTTTCGTGTCAAAAGAACGTTCCATTAGACGTTCAAAAATGGTATTATTTAGAACGTTCAAAAAAAGTGTGCATTGTACCTTCCATAAAACGTACAATTTCAGTTCTATACAAAACGTTTAAATGTAACACCGTCATAAAACGTTCTGTCTCAGTGAGATTATTACGAATAGGACAAAATGCCCAGATTCAGTTTTGATTTCGTAATATTCATTGAATGTTGGTGTTAGGATTAAAACAAACTAACTACACCAGGGTCCCAGTGGCGGATTTAAGGGGGGGGGGGCTAGGGGGTCTGAAGCCCCCCCCCCCAAAAAAAAAAAAAAAACATTCACAATTGAATATTGCAATTGTAAGTTTTTTATTGGTCTAGAATAACACTTTGAAAAATCTTAGCCCCCCCCCCCAAAAGTCAAGTTTTGGATCTGCCACTGGAGGGTCCTAGGTCTGGATGGTGTGTCCTCCGTGGAAATCATTCTAAGAATGAATAACCCTTATTTATGCGAGTTTCAAAGAAAATCACGGAAAGCTCCAAAAACCCAAGTCGACGAGCGCGACCAGAAATCGAAACCAGCACTTCCCGTCTGTAAGGTTCGAGAGTAGAACTTCGCGGTCACTAATACTCATCAGGAAGTTACAGAAATGAGTTTTTTTCTTTCTTTAAGCATAATTTTAAACTTTTATTATATTTTATTTATGATTCTATTTAAGTTTGAATGTTACTGGTAAATTATCAATATTGATAATGTTTTTAAATCATTTCTCTCTTTGATTGTTCTTATTTTATTTATTTATTTTTTTAATCCAAATTTTATTTAATAGATTTTAATAAAAAAAAAATTATTTATTATATATTTCAAAAATTATTTTCTTAATAGATGAACATTTTACGTAGCCATTCTCTTTTAATTAAACTGTTTAAAAGAAATCTTCTACCCATCGCACTACTTTATTCTGTAACATTCTATATAACAGCGCCACTTAACCAGTTAACATGAACAAAAATTTAATAAACACTGTATCTCAAAATTAAAATTTTACATATTAAATTTGTTGCAGATTTCAGTAACACATGCTGAGGTATAGCTATCTAGAAAAATTGCATAATAAAGAGTACTATATCGGCCGATATATACCCAAACTGAATTATCATAGTTTTTCATAATATATATTTCACATACTCATGTTAGTGAATTTTTAATAATAATAATAATAATAATAATAATAATAATAATAATCTGAGATATTGCTTTCCTTTAAACGGGATTGAGTTGCAGCACATTAGTGCCACCTCTCAATCAATATATGCTCAAATTAGATCACCATAGTTTAACATAATATCTATCTCACATATCAAGTTTGGTGCAGTTTTATTCAATAGAAACTGAGATACTGCCCTCCGTTACATGGAGGGGGGGAGGCATTACATAATAGCTGAGCACCTATTAGGTCATATATTCCAAAAATTAATCAGGGCTAGTTTAAATAAAAGTTCGACTAAATATCAAGTTAGGTTAAATTCTGTCCACTGATTCTTCAGATGCAATTTCCACAAAATTTTATTAAGATGCGCAAACAAGTTCTAAAAATTGTCGAATCCTATCGAGGACGTCTCATGGAGTGTTAAAACCCCGAAAATTTCCATGCATCCATTGCGTTCTTTTTATGTATACAGAAAAAATAAAGTGTATGCCATTTCTGATCCTTTCACTGAATATTTTGTTCAATACTGAAATATACACTAAAGCAAAATATGCTTTTCCGTTTAATTCGAGATTTTAAAATAGAAAAATAAAGTGATCTCATAAGTTTTTCAAAAACTTTATATAAATTTAAATAATTGTTTAACTCAGCTCCATTTTTTCAAAAAAAAAAAAAAAAAAAAAAAAACCTATGTTTTCTACAGCTATAAATGCTTAATAAATTCTTCTGTTTGAAATGTTGAACTTTAAACATGATTATTCCGGATGTAAAAAGGGAAGAGCAGATGAAATTGACATCTGTGGATTGCATTTATTTAATTCTCGCTGACTGTGCAAAGTCAAACAAACGCCAGCGCCAGGTCTTGGGAATGTCGAATGTCGTGTCGTTATGTGAAGCGGTAATTTTAAAACATGCAATCTGTTTTGTTCAGTTTTCGCGTTATAATGACTTTGATCAGCTTTAGAAAAGGTAAACATGTAATATTTTTAACCTGTAATATTCTCTATGTTCTATTTATTAAAGTCTTATTTTAATATCAATTAAACAATCATTTTCATATCTGCGTAAGTTCTTAAGACTAACTTTTGATACTTGAAAGCAACGTTTTATCGCAGAAAAAACTGCTACAGTTACAGAAAACCGCTTAGAAATTATGGATACATTTTATTAATTTAGTCTTCTCAAATGGAAATGGTTAAAATGACTATTTTTGTTTATTATGTTTCTGAATGAAGTAACATAAAGAGTTTAAAAGATGAGAGTAAATTTTAAGTGAATGCCCTTGCAGACTGGTCATTGTGTATTTTAAAATGCTAGTTGCAAGGGTGTTTTCTTGAAAGAAAATTAAGAAAGTTTGAAGAAAGGTTTGTAAGGTTTATGAAGAAAATTAAGGTTTGTAATTCTTTTTTTTTCTTTTTAAATTCTGAAGTATTTATTTAATGTTTATATGATCATATATATAATCTAGGTTATGCAAATTGCATATTTTTAAAATAATATCCTAAGTTTCACTGACTTATAATTTTAAATATCTCTTTACTGTAATTTATTAAATAAAATATATCAACTTGTTTAACTGCATAATAAAACAAAGATTCAATTCAATTCAATTTTATTCCACATCTTTATAAAAAAACATATTCTGCTTTTAAAACAAACAAAAAAAAAGACGATATTAAAAAGTAAATAAATGATATACTAAGAAATAATATATTAATTATAAATAATGTACTTACAATATTATTTATTAATAATAATAATATTTACATTTATTAATTATTTAATATGCCATGATAGCATAATCACATCAAATGAGTAAAAATTGTGTTGATTCAATTTAAAGAAATTTAAACATTTAAAGAATACCAATTACATTGCCATGTGGAATAAATTTAAATACCTGCAAACATCATTTTTGTAAACTGCTGCTGTAAACTGAAAATATGTATACACACTTGCACTGAAATTTAAAAATATGAAGTATGTTAAATATTTTAGAAAAATATTTTGATTAAAAAAATATTTATATATTTAAGTATTTGGAAATTTTTTAAATTTCTTCCTTCTAACTAATTTTTAATTTTTCGTTTCAATTTCTTATTATTATAAATTAACAATATATTCTAAACTCAATTATATATTATTTTAGCGGTGTATTGGTACATTCATTTTCGAAATTATTTTTTATGTTGAAATATTAAAACTTTCTATGAACTTAAGCATTCAAATATATTTATAAACTATCCATGGACTTACAAAGTAGTACCCAGAAATGTTTAGAATATACAGGGTGCAAAGTCGAGAGCAGGCCTTTATTTGCGCAACAATTGGTCTCAGATGTCCTCCAATAAGAAAATTTATTTACAAAAAAAAAAAAAAAAGTAAGCAAAAAGTAAGTGCTCATATTTTTTAAAACATTTTGTAACTGAAACTATATATTTGCGACCAAGAGTTGCGGAGATAAAGGTATTCTCGTGACTATGCTTTGCACCCTGTATTTAAAAAAAAAAAAAAAAAAAAAAAATAGTATAAATGAATTTTTAATCTTAGTTAAAGCCAAGCAGCCGATATAAGATCACTGAAACTACATAGAACAATGAGAAGGAAATTACAAGAAATTTAAATAACATGGGAGACTGATTGTGATTTATTGAAGCATTTAATTTTTATTTATTGATTTTTATTTTATTTAACTTCAGTCTAATCATAAATTTATACCTATATTGTAAGTTGCAATTTTAATAATTTTACCGGTGCGTAAAAACCACATGAAACTCAAATCAAAAGATACAAACAAGCAACGAGAAAATAAAAAATTAAGACATCATTTTGAACATTTTTTTTTTTTTTAAGGAAAAGCTTAGAACGGTAGAAAAAAAAATTCGTCAGGGGTGCTCGTCGTTGAGCTTTAATGTACGATTTCGTTCGTTAGCAGCTATAATAGCAAATTGCTAGCGGGCACCCTATCGTACAAGAAATTAATTGAAGTTAAAAATGAAGAATAAATTGGAATAAATTATTTAGTTCAAGAAATCAGAGAATCAAACAGAAAACAACCATGAAAAACAAACATTAATCATAGGATGACGCATTCGGAATCACAAGGATTAAAACAAGCAAAATAATTCAAGAGTTTAGTTGTACATAGCAGATGAAGAATAATGATACAACACAGCAACGGAGATATAAATTACTTTTTTTTTTTAATTCAAATAATGTTTGAGAAAATTTAACATACTTACTATTTCTTTAATTTCAACGTATATGTATGAAAAATTCCATATTTTATGACAGTAATTCCCAAAAAGTGTCATAACGGCTCTATATCCCTTACAAAATTCCTTAAATTTTTGCATTTTTAAAAAATTTCTTTTTTCCCCTAATCTGAAGATAATGACGTTATAGTATTAATTACGAAACTTTGAATAAACACCATAAAATGCAAGAACTCGCGACTGCTACAAACAAAGCACGGCTGCTATAAACAAAGCGGCAACGCATTCAACACACTCAACGTGCTTGTTTGCAGTTCTCGCGCCTACATTGTTCGCCTGATGAAGGGTTGTGTCTTCTTTTGACGCAAAACAGTTGGTGCGAGTTCTTGCATTTCATTGTGTTTATTCAAAGTTTTTTAATTAATACTATAACTTCATTATCTTCAGATTCGGGGGAAAAAAGAAATTTTTTAAAAATGCAAAGATTTAAGAAATTTTTTAAGGGATAAAAAGACGTTATGACACTTTTTGGGGAAAACTGTCATAGAATATAGAATTTTTCATGCATATACGTTAAAATTAAAAGAATAGCAAGTATGTTAAAATTTCTCAAACATTATTTGAATTGAAAAAAAAAAGTAATTCATATCCCTGTTCATGTGTTGTATCATTATTCGTCATCAGCTATGTACATTTTACTTCTAAATGCCCGTACTGAGGTGATTTTTTTATAATGACGTCACATTTTTTTTTTTTTTTTGACTACACTATTTTAGAACGTTTACAGTACGTTTTCTAGAACGTTCTGAAAACGTTCTAAAAACGTTTAGAACGTTCTGAGACCGTATACGTAGAACGTTCTCAGAACGTTTCTATAACACCGATGGTGATTGCTACACGTTCATTGAACGTTCTCTGAACCGTACTATTGTACGTCTTCAAGATGGACAAATAGACGTCTATAACACGTTCAAAGTGAACGTTCTTAGAACGTGTTTGCAGAACAATTTTTGAACGTTCAGAGAACGTTTCTGTGCTGCTTGGGTAAACTTATGAAATGCGCCAAAATTACAAACAATGCTGAACGTAAAGAATTCCTCGAGCGTAGATATTTAGTTTCTAAAGAAGCAAAGTATCATTCAAGGTGCTATATATATTTAACAAATTGCCTACGACCATCAAGTGAAGTAAAAAAAAGATGAGGTCATGTCCATGTGTGAAAGTATATGGCTTTTACTTCTGTTGCAGGATTCGTAAGAGAAAAAAATCCAGGCCTTTGAATGTGGAAACACTGATTTTTTTTCAAAATGTCTCAACTTAAACTTCTATATAAGTTTAGCAAATCATCTGGGCATGGAAAGTAAAGACCTTCCAAATACACATACTACTCGTTTACGTGAGAGAATTCTCGATCGCTTCTTACAACTCAATGCTCAACTTTGAGGCAGAGATTACTTTCTGTATCGAGATGGTGCAAATATATTTTAAAATGCTCAGTCTGAAAATCTTGATGATGGTGCTATTGCATGAGGAAGATTCGTCAAACAAATTAGTAAAGTAATAACCCTGAAGAAAATTACTTTTGATAGTTACCTGTATGATGATTGACAAACTGCAAGCGTACCTCCAGAACTTCTGGCTCTAGTGTGTTAGCGATTTCATGGTTACACTTCATTACCGAATGCAACTAGAGCAACTCAGCATGCTTTGACTATCAGCCAGTTAACAATTTTCAACCATCGTAAACGTATTCTGAGAGGCAACGTTATTCGTCATAACCATAAGAAAAGTCATGAACAACATATTGAATTATATCTCGGCCTGTCTCTTTTTGGAAAAGCACGAAATAATACAATAACTGAATGCATTCATGAAAGAGACCTCTGAATATCACTAAACAGAAATCGGGAGATAGCATCAAGTGTTGCTTACTTAGATATTCTCAGAACTCAAGAAGAAGGTGTAAAGCCCCTCAAACTTGCTACACGGTCTTTTGTCATTAGTGCGTACGACATCATTGATTCTAATTGCTGTAGTACAACTTCAGAATCATAATTCCATGGAACAGCGGTTTCTATTTTTCATGTCCCTGAGGAAGTAGAAGTTTGTGAGCCTCGTGAAATTGTTAAAAGTGATCTCTTGTATTGATCAAAGTAACAGGATAGTGCAAGAGCTACCAGATAGCTATAGTATTATCAAACTGTATTATAGTATTATATAACTGTATAGTATAACTGTATATATGGCTGAATATCACATAAATGTGCATTTTAGTGTTTCAGGTCTTTATTATTAATTTTAAGCAAATAAATTGTAAAATTTTATTATTATTTTTTAGAAGTACCATTTTAAAAAAGCATCAAATCATAAAATGTGAGTTTATAGCAATTTCAGTATTTTTTAGAAAATTTTAAACCTAAAAATCGTCATTTTCGTGACTGTCTCCAAGACCAAATGTTTACATACAAAGTATGTTTTTTACTAAAAAAAATAAAATGATAATTATAATAATTGTTAATTCTTGTAAAAAAAAAAACTATTTGTTTTCAAAGGAAATTTTTTTTTCTTTTAAATTACGTTAATTTTCATGCATGAGTAATTAAAATGCTTGTATGCAAGTCTTGACGCCATTTTCGTGACACGTGAAAATAACTTCATATATCATCAAGGGGTGGTGCCACCATTCACTTTTTTTAAAGTTTAAGATCAGAAATCTACATTGACGATATGTGGGGAAAATAAATCTCAAGAAAATTAAAAACAGGTAAGAGTTAACATTATTTTTATTGTTTACATGCTGTGCGTATTTTTATTGCTTGTCATTTTCGAGATGCATAAAAAAAAAAAAAAAATATTATTATAAAATTTAGAACAAAGTTTTATTTTAATATAGAATGACGACCAGAAGAAGAAAATGTGACGATATCGGCTTTGTGAAAGCATGTTTTTCAGTACAGAACGAATTATTGACGATTTGTCATTTTCGTGACGGTTATTTTTGTGACGTCGCGAAAATGACATTTGTTGCAGATTTACTATTTTGTAAGCCCTGTATTTAAATATTTTTTTTATTTTGAGTTAAAAGATTTGTTGGTGTAGAATAAGCTTTATATTTAAATATTTAAAGTACTTTCAGGTATCCAGGAAAATATAAAAAAATTACATACGACATTAATATTAATAAACAATTAAAAAAGCAAATTTTTAATTTTTTTTTTTTTTCCCTTTAAGTTGTCATTGAGAATGTTACTCAAAATATTTTACTTGTGTCATTTATGGCAAGATGCAGAAAAAATAAGTTTGCATGGCCTGAGAAAGAGGATGTCCATGAAATTCAAGTGCCACATATTCTGTGCAAAATTAGGAATTCTCCTGAACCTGCTTCAAATAGATATTTTAAACTTCAGGATTGAAGATTTTAATAATGTTCAAAATGCTTTTTCTGAATTTAATTCAGTTAATCATTAAACTTGTAACAACAAGGATTTTAATACAATAAAATTGCTTGATATTCTCATTATTGTCTTTCTTTTCCCTTCACAATCTTTTTTCTATTGTTCTAATATGTTCCATTTTTAATATTATATGGTCCTATTTCATTGACAAACAATGTTATTTCAGTGAAAAATAGTCATTTTGACAAATATTGTCATTTCAGTGACAAACAGTCGTTTCAGTGACAAACCAGTCATTTCAGTAACATCATTTTTTGACATCTTTAAATGCTATAATTAAAAATTTAATGCAAGTAAACTAATTATTTCCAGTTTATAGTCAAGAGGTATGCAGTCTATGATATTTCCCATTGATATAATTTATGTTTATAGAATTTTTTTTTTTTTTTTTTTTTTTTTTTAATTAAAAAATTTTGGGGTTTTTTATTTTATCTTATTTTTTAAAATGGGAAGAACTTTTTAGAAAAGCCTAAGTCTTGTATTTTTTAATGAATCTGAACCAAAAAAAACTAGTATGTTGTGGCCACCACAAGACTTTCTTCTATATTTTCCTATATACATATTCAATCAGTAACAATATTAAAAAAAATAAAATAAAATAAAAAAAAAAAATATGATTTTTTTCTAATTTTTTTTTTTTTGTTAAAAGTAATACATATTCAACCAGTAACAATATTAAAAAAAAAAAAAAAAAAAAAAATACGATTTTTTTTCTAAGTTTTTTTTTTCTGTTAAAAGTAAAAAAAATCGATAACTTTGTTTTAAATTATCACAGATTTATAGTTCAACCATTCGTTTTAAAGCTATTGACGAGATCTTTCGAAAGATACCCATCTTGAAAATTTACCCCCCCCCCCGGGGGGGTACTTCCCCCCCAGGGGGGAACCGGTGCCCCCACATGCACAAAATTTTTTTCGTAGTTAACTACTACTATTATCAATAATTCATATTAATTTTACAATCACAAGTTTAAAATAAATTCTCACCGACAATATCAGTACGCATTTTCAATTCCAGCTGCTATAATCAATTTTAAATACTAGTATGTTGTGGCCACCACATGACTTTCTTCTATCTTTTCCTATACAAATTCCCTCAGCAACAATAATTAAAAAAAAAAAAAAAAAAAAAAAAGTGGGACTTTGACAAAATTTTGGGTAAAGTGTGAAAATTATTCTAAATTTGACAAAACACGGAAACCGTGGGACTTTGACAAAATTGGGGGGAAAATGCAAAAATTTGTTTAAGTTTGTCAGAACACGGAAACCGTGGGAGTTTGATAGAATTAAGGGGAGAGGAAAAAAAAAAAAAAGTGGGACTTAAACAAATTTTCACATTTTACCCAAAATTTTGTCAAAGTCCCACTTTTTTTTTTTTTTTTTTTTTTCCTCTCCCCTTAATTCTATCAAACTCCCTCGGTTTCCGTGTTCTGACAAACTTAAACAAATTTTTGCATTTTCCCCCCAATTTTGTCAAAGCCCCACGGTTTCCGTGTTTTGACAAATTTAGAATAATTTTCACATTTTACCCAAAATTTTGTCAAAGTTTGTCAAAACACGGAAACCGTGGAACTTTGACAAAATTAGGGGAAAAATGCAAAAATATGTTAAAGTTTGTCAAGACACGGAAACCGTAGGACTTTGACAAAATTAGGGGAAAAAAGCAAAAATTAGTTTAAGTTCGTCAGAACACGGAAACCGTGGGAGTTTGATAAAATTAAGGGGAGAAAAAAAAAAAAAAATCTAAGTTTTTTTTTCGTAAAAAGTAAAAAAATCGATAACTTTGTTTTAAATTATCACAGATTTATAGTTCAACCATTCGTTTTAAAGGTACTGACGAGACCTTTCGAAAGATACCCATCTTGAAAATTTTTGCCTTTATCACCCTGTTGAAAATTTAGAAAAAGCGGGATGGCAACGCAACCTGTAAGACGATTTTTACCAAAAGTTGATAGGCACTAATTTATGTCAAGGTGCAACTACATACCAATTTGTATGAAATTCTGTGCAGTAGTTCCAGAGATACAGTTGCCACAAAATTTTGTCACACACACACACACAGACAGACAGACAGACAGACAGACAGACAGACAGACAGACATTTTCTAAAAATGGTAAAATCGTGTTCTACACCTCTCAAAACGTGTAAATCCATCAAAAACCCGAAATCGAAAATTTTTACGAATCCAATACTTTCTTCTATTGAAGATAGAAGAAAGTAATAACGCTCATTATGTACATTTATACGAAATTTTGTCCTATATTGCCATGTTAAAAATTTAGAAAAAATGCGATCACAGCGCCATCTGTTGAGCTATTGATCCCTAAATGTAATCAGGACCAGTTTATGTCGGGGACCAACTAAATACCAAGTTTGGTTAAGTTTCGTTAAAAAAAAAAAAAAAAAAAAAAAAAAAATACGATTTTTTTTTTTTTTTTTTTTTTTTGTTAAAAGTAAAAAAATCGATAACTTTGTTTCAAATTGTCACAGATTTATAGTTCAACCATTCGTTTTAAAGGTATTGACGAGATCTTTCGAAAGATAACCATCTTGAAAATTTACCCCCCCGGGGGGGTACTTCCCCCCCAGGGAGGGAACCGGTGCCCCCACATGCACAAAATTTTTTTCGTAGTTAACTACTACTATTATCAATAATTCATATTAATTTTACAATCACAAGTTTAAAATAACGCTCATTATGTACATTTATACGAAATTTTGTCCTATGCTGCCATGTTAAAAGTTTACATAAAATGCGATCACAGCGCCATCTGCCGGGCGATTGATCCCAAAATCTAATCAGACCCTTTCCATGTCAGGGTCCAACTATACACCAAGTTTGGTTCAATTTCATTCATCGGTTCTTGAGATACGGTGTGACATACGAAATTTTGCGATCACAGCGCCACCTGCTGGACGATTGATCCCCAAATCTAATCAGCACCATGCCCTGTCAGGTTCCAACTATATACCAAGTTTGGTTGAATTTCATTCATTAGTTCGTGAGATACGGTGAAAAATACGAAAATTTGTCCTATACTGCCATGTTAAAAATTTACATAAAATGCGATCACAGCGCCACCTGATGGGCTATTGATCCCAAAATCTAATCAGCACAATGCCCCGCCAGGGTCCAACTATATACCAAGTTTGGTTGAATTTCATTCATTGGTTCGTGAGATACGGTGAAAACACTAAACCACAGACAGACAGACAGACAGACAGACAGACAGACAGACAGACAGACAGACATTTTTTAAAAACTATCAATTCGTGTTCAGGACATCCCAAAACGTGTAGATCCGTCAAAAAACGGAGGTCGAAAATTTTCGCGAATCCAATACTTTCTCTATATTACATATAGAAGAAAGTAAAAAAATGAATGATAATTTTGATTTTATAAGATAATTAAAATTATAAAATTTTATTGAAAAATTTCAATAAAATTTTTAAAAATTATGATCGATCTCTGTCAAACTCAGAATTTATTTAAGATGTACTTACGGACTTATTTTAAAAAATTCAAATTAAAATTCAAAGTTAAAAAAGTTTAAAAAAATCCAAAATGCACACTTATGTGATATTCAGCCATATAGTATAACTGTATAGTATAACTGTATATAGTATTATAGTATTATCAATATCATATCAGATTGCCGCCGAAGGAACCAATTGTTCCAAAAACAAACCAAACCACTTCTTTCGAAATGTCAATTTCATAATTTGGATCAGAGTGGAAAATGGAACAGGATTAGTCAGATCATATTATTAGAAGAGATGGGAATTTCCATACTTCATGGGCAGCTTTTCATGCTTCAAGAAAAAAGTCCTTATTGGTTGAATTAACTCGTTGTTCTCTTTTACCCTTTTCAATGAAAGGTTTTTCTGGCGAGGCGATGCTGTAGCATGCAATGGAACAAAAAAAAAAAAAAAAAAAAAAAAAAAAACTACATATTTAAATCCAGGGTAAACTTCTGTCATATGTGTAAATCAGCCTGTATTAGCTTTGTAGACATACGTGGAGTTTTTTGAAGTACAGGTCTTTTTTAAAAGCGCTTGGCCAGATTCTGGAAGGTAGGGATTGGTCTACTTTGTTTCAAATTCTAGAATCAAGATAGAAAAGAGCAAAAGCATCTCTTAAAGTTAAACATGTCATAAAAGCAAGATCATCAGAAGACTGCTGTGGTTTTAAACATGCTGCGTAAAGAAGTGTTTATGCAACAAAATCCAAAGACTTTATTGGATTGATGAAAATGGATTGATGAAAAACGTTCAAACTGTCCAACGTTTCGATTCTAGCTTTTAGTGTTAAACCTAAAGCTACTTCTGTCTTTATTCGGTCAGTCAGGGATGGTAACTACGAATTGTATAAACAAACGCTAAAAAATGTAGCACCTTTTTTTTTTTTTTTTTTTTTTTTTTTTTTTTTATGGACCATACCAACTATGTTTGCTGGTTGCCTGTCTATATAAAAGACTTAGTAGAACGTAAATGCACAAAATCCAGTGTATATGATTACGTTTACACAGGTCAGTTTGTTATCCACAAAACAAACAATCATTTTTCTGTACTCGCTGTCGATCAAGCTCATGAGCAAGACCATTCCCTTATAAAAGGAAATAGTGGTGCTGTTGGTCTTTTGCAAGATACAGCCATGTTGAGGAGATGGATGCTCTCTAGGCCACAAATAGTTAATATTATATACGAGTTTTAGTCTACAAGCATAATTAACAGTACTGACAGGTCTTTTCACCATGAACAGCATGCTGCTTATCAAAGAAAGTTTCAGTATGAAATAGGTGATTTAAAAAGAAACATTCATAAGTAGTTTGAATGCCCTACCATACATTATACATAGATAAATGTATTGGAATTAAAAAGTATATTATTCACAAGATATAAAAAAAAAATTAAATCTAAATCGGACCAATAGAAGTTCAGGTACAAAAACAAATACTTCCCTATACGGCAGTTGACAGCGGTCATCTTTGATGGTCGCTATCGGGGTGTTCTGCACAGATTTTCAAGTGGCTTCCTATCTGGAAGTTTATATTTTGGCATGAACTTTGACCACAGAAGGTGGCATATTCAAATTAAAAAGTGCAGCTTTATGACTTTTTTGTCGTGTACCAACCGTACTCTAAGTAGTGTGAGTGTCACACCATACAATATACATAGATAAATGTATAGAATTTAAAAAGTATCTTATTCACAAGGTATTAAAAAAAGGAAAATTGAAATCGGATCATTAGGAGTTCAGATACAAAACAATTAGCGCCTCTATATGGCAGCGGACGGCGGCCATCTTTAATGGCCGCCATCGGGGTGTTCTGCACGGATTTTCAAGTGGCTCCCTATACAGAAAGTTATCTTTGGCATTTACTATGGCCGCAGAAAGTGGCATATTCCAATCAAAATGTGCAGCTTTTTTTTGTGTACCCAACGTTCTAAAATCTTGATCTGAACCTACGATCGACCAAGACAGTCAAGAGAAATAAGCAACAAGTAATATCCCTAACAACACATTTATAATCAGTACATTCTTTGTATGTTTTTTCATCGCCAGGATATTTTGTGGGGGTACTGGGGATAAGAAGTATTGTTAGGAGTATTTCTCTGTGTTTCAAATACAAATCATAACTTTTTGAAAAAAATAAAAGTTCTTATTGTTTAAAAGTGGAAAATTTTTATTTATTTACTTGATTTTTCTTCTATTTCTAGCATATACTATTCATTAAAAAAAAAAAAAAAAAAAAAAAAAAAAAAGAATCTTAAAATAAATGTAATTACGACACGGTAATGAAACAACTTTGGCGACGACAGAAAATGTCACCAAAACTCAAACGCGCAGAAATAAAAGGTCTTCATTAATTGATTTATGGTTATTAACATAAACATTATGATTAAAATAGCGTATTCTTTGTATTTTTACATTTGAACATGTGAAAAACACAGAGAAAAATAAACGCAAATAAAAGTTATAATATTTTATTCTTCCTAAATTTTCTTATGGAAATCTGAACATTTATGTTCTTTTCTTGAGTGATTATATAAATTTTTCACTAAGCAATCTCCCATATGTTAATTTACCGAGTTAAAGTTATGAAAATTATTAAAAAGTAACTCCAAAGTAATACAAGACGATAGAAATAATGGCTGCCGTTTGTTTATCTACGGAAATGCTGGGTACATGTAGCAACCCTAAGGTAACAAAATGTCTGATGCGCCAGCTCCTATATATAGGAGCCTTAACACAACCAACCTTCTAAAATCAGTACTTCGTCATTAATACATTCCTCACTTTCAATTATACTTTTACGCCGTCCAATGAACATATTGAGGATAAAAATGTCACTGATGTGCGCCTCAAAAAGTACGCTTTTCTACTAAATGAAAAATCAGGGATAACTGCAGTGAGATCCCAGGCGGTCCTTTAGCCTCTAGTCGAAAATCTTATCGCTCTTCCCATTTCGGAACTAAATACTTTTTAATTTATCGAAGGTTCGAAAATGTTACTCGAGTTGCATCCCTGCAATTTCTCGCTTATGGCTGTGTTACGTCGGATTTGGACCTGGCGAGAAACTCAGCCGAATCACGCTCGGCGACGAACAGTCGGTAACAAAAGTGTCCGAACACTAGCAAAAATTCCTATGTAAAAAAAGTATACTTCATACGGTTTTGTTAAATAAATCCTTGTCGAATCCTGTTCTTAGTCAGTGTAAGAAAGTGATTCGACAAGGATTTATTTAACAAAACATTATTAACTCTACTTTTTTAAATAGGAATTTTTGCTAGTGTTCGGACACTTTTGTTACCGACTGAACGTGTTAAATCTCTCTAATTTGCCAGTTTATTTATTTATTTATTTTAATGAATTTTAAATTTCTTTAAATTTATTGAAGTTAGGAAATTGATTTTAATAAAATTAATTGATAATTTTTAAAGGAAATTATATGTCACTTTTCTCATTTGAACACATTTTTAATTTAACAGTGGTGCAAAAGTTGAAAAATGTCGATGAATTTCTTTCTTGCTTCTGTTTTTTAAATATTAATTAATAAATAAAAAAATAAAATAAATAAATAAATAAAAAATAGCCTTGCACATGTTGTTTAAATTTAATTAGGGAAAATAAAATAATTTAGCAAAACTGACAATATATATATATATATATATATTCTGACAAAAAGACAAAAATTTTAATATTAATTTAAATGTGCCTATGAAACAAAACTGAAAATGCATTCGAATTATTTATTTTATTAGTTCCATTTCCTGTTACAATTGCTTTTAACTTTTTCTTCAGCTTTTGTTTTGTAAATTAAAGGCATATTTTTCTATTTAATAATGTATGTACTTTAAATCAACACAAGAAGTTTTTGGAAGAATTCATTATTTTTCAGAGAATATAACTTCTTTATAATAAAAGAGCAAGATTTATCATCTAAAAAATGCAATTTATTTCCTTTCAAATCTATTTTATTCGACTTCTGCTAGATAAATGAAAAGTAATAATTTGAAATCTGACATAAAAGATTTGGAAATGCGTTATTTATGTTTTTCATGTCGACATAAACTATTTTTAAATTGAACGGAATATTTCGAAAATCCTATAGCTGCTTTTTTTTTTTTTTTTTTCATTTTGTTTTACAATGGTTCAAGGATAAAGAAATTTCTTTATTATAAACTTGCTGATTTATTTTTTTAGATAAATGAAAGAAAAGAAATTACATTGCAAATATATTGAATTTCTATATACGCTTTGTAATGTTCATTTTTTAACAAATTGAAAAAAGTCTGCTAAATGAGAGGTTCGATGCAACTAAGATAAATAATGCTTTATACATGGATACTGTATAAATTTTACTGCAGAAATAAAAATTTAAATCCTATAGACTTTTATTTTATTCATTACTTTCTTCTATCTTCAATAGAAGAAAGTATTGGATTCGTAAAAATTTTCGATTTCGGGTTTTTGATGGATTTACACGTTTTGAGAGGCGTAGAACACGATTTTACCATTTTTAGAAAATGTCTGTCTGTCTGTCTGTCTGTCTATCTGTCTGTCTGTCTGTCTGTCTGTGTGTGTGTGACAAAATTTTGTGGCAACTGTATCTCTGGAACTACTGCACAGAATTTCATACAAATTGGTATGTAGTTGCACCTTGACATAAATTAGTGCCTATCAACTTTTGGTAAAAATCGTCTTACAGGTTGCGTTGCCATCCCGCTTTTTCTAAATTTTCAACAGGGTGATAAAGGCAAAAATTTTCAAGATGGGTATCTTTCGAAAGGTCTCGTCAGTACCTTTAAAACGAATGGTTGAACTATAAATCTGTGATAATTTAAAACAAAGTTATCGATTTTTTTACTTTTTACGAAAAAAAAACTTAGAAAAAAAAATCTTTTTTTTTTTTTTTCTCCCCTTAATTTTATCAAACTCCCACGGTTTCCGTGTTCTGACAAACTTAAACTAATTTTTGCTTTCCGTGTCTTGACAAACTTTAACATATTTTTGCATTTTTCCCCTAATTTTGTCAAAGTTCCATGGTTTCCGTGTTTTGACAAACTTTGACAAAATTTTGGGTAAAATGTGAAAATTATTCTAAATTTGTCAAAACACAGAAACCGTGGGACTTTGACAAAATTGGGGGGAAAATGCAAAAATTTGTTTAAGTTTGTCAGAACACGGAAACCGTGGGAGTTTGATAGAATTAAGGGGAGAGGAAAAAAAAAAAAAAAGTGGGACTTTGACAAAATTTTGGGTAAAATGTGAAAATTTGTTTAAGTCCCACTTTTTTTTTTTTTCCTCTCCCCTTAATTCTATCAAACTCCCACGGTTTCCGTGTTTTGACAAACTTAGAATAATTTTCATATTTTACCCAAAATTTTGTCAAAGTCCCACTTTTTTTTTTTTTTTTTTTTTTTTAATTATTGTTGCTGAGTGAATTTGTATAGGAAAAGATAGAAGAAAGTCATGTGGTGGCCACAACATACTAGTTTTGTTTTACAATGGTTCTATATGATATCCAAGTATAAAGGAATTTTTTTATTGTATAGATTCTGATTCATATTTCATCAGATAAATAAATTTAATTCCAAAAATAATGTATTTGAATATGCTTTATAATACCTCATTTTTTAACACTTTTAAAAATATGTATAAAGTATGAGGTCTGACGCAAATAAGAAAATTCATGCGTTATGCGTGGATTCCATATATAGCTTGCGCGAGAAATGAAAATTCCGTGATTCGAAAAAATAATTCAGTTGCAAATCGAATATTATAAAATTATAAAATTGTAAAATGTTACGGTAGGGTACTGAAATTTTGTGATCATTTGCCAAAGTGTTTTGTCTGCATATCACATATTTATTTTAATTTTTTTTTCTTGATTTTGAAATGAAATGTTATTTCATGACACTTTTTTATAGTATTTTACGAAAAAATGTTCCTAATTAATTGTATGATTTTATAAAGATTACTACATATTTTGCATCAAAACACTTATGTTTTACCAAATTCAAAGGGGATAAATTTGTTGTAATTCATA
Organism: Salticus scenicus; assembly: GCA_963930645.1. Lineage (NCBI taxonomy): Eukaryota > Metazoa > Arthropoda > Arachnida > Araneae > Salticidae > Salticus > Salticus scenicus. The sequence goes on along the minus strand of OZ005656.1, from coordinate 220,061,154 downwards.
CCTGATGACGGCTGTATGAACAAAACTACTTTCACATGGAAAGAAGGGGCATGCTATTTGATAACGAAATATAATAAATTAAAATAAAATACTTTTAAATTCTAGCATATTACTTCTTGTACTTATATAAATTACTTAAATATTACTATTTGTTTAGCTAACCAATCACTTAGTTGGGTCAGGTTACCAAGTGACAGGCTCAAGTGGCACAGACGTCAGCAGAGCTCAACTTCCCAGATTGGTGCCCCGTGCATAGTGGATTACTACTGTCAACGAACTAACGAATACTGCATGGATATCAGAAAATATATGACATACAACTGGAAAATGTAAAATGTAAAAATTTAAGCAAGCATTTTTGTTAATGATTATGTTATTTCCAAAAATAAGTGCATCTGAAATCGCAAATCATGTGAGCTGTTGTAAAAATGACTTTTATTTATTTATTTTTAAATATGTATTCAAATGCTTATTTTAAGAAAAATTGTTATTGATAAATTTTAGATGAGTACATTTGATAATATATTGTCTGTATCTCTGTGACGTTACCGGGACCGTGTTAGTCAGGACAGTATAGCGCCTAGATAGTTATTGGAAGATTGCGGGTCCAGTACTCGAGCCGATCATAGATCGCTGTAAATATTGATGGTGACTAGTGCACGTAAAATCTGTTACGCCCACACTGTCCTCCCTGCTTCTATCCCAATATATATCACTGGTGGTCACCGAAGCATGGAACTATTCACTCCGCAGAGGACACAAAATTTGATAGCATGTGTCCGGAATACGCTCATGTCCCAAATCATCGCCAGTGCTCCATAGCACAAAGCAGTATGTAGTAGAATCCACTCATTAAACTAAGCACTAATATGACGTGTTCAGCAACGCTTGCACCTATAGTAATAAATTATGTAATTTAATTATTTAAAAATAAAAACTAGTTGGAATAGGTGGACTCTGCTCAGTTCCCCATCATGCGTATGTTCTCATAAATTTCATGTACAGGACATATTATATTCATGATAAGAGAAATGAATTTGTCCAAACGCTTGACACAGTGACAAAACAAAATCCTCGCTTAATAGGCTGCCCCCCATTCAGTTCGATATATTTATCTTATTCTAATCTATTAATTTATTTTATTGGGATCAATTTCGTAGTTTATTTTCATGCTACTATTTCCAATGCAACTTTTCCAAAAATGCATATTTATGTGAAATATCGCCCTATTTTGCTATGTTGATAAAATTTTAAATTTCGAATAACTTACGAAATTTTCCTATTAAAATATTTGTAGTCAATCATGTTCATACAAGTATCATAAACGTTATTTTGAAATTGTCTGATATATTCATGATCCTCAAAACAGACGTTTATGCTGGATTTTGCCTCATTCTGCCATTTTAAGTAAATCGTAAATTATAAATAACTGACGAGTTTTTTTTAAATTGGAAAATTCATACTCTATGGTATTCATGTTAGTATCCTAAATAATATTTCAAAAATGTTCTGACACCTTTATGATGAAAATATCACTCAAGATTGACGTTTGTGTAAAATTTTGCCCTATTCTATTATGATAAGAAATTCGTAAAATTCTAATAACTTACGAAAACTTTCTATTGGAAAATTCATAGTCAATAATATTCATGCCAGTATCCTAAAAAATATTTCTAAAGTAGTCTGATATCTTTACGATGAAAAGATCCCTCAAAATTGACGTTTATGTGAAATTTTGTCCTATTCTGCCATGTTAAGAAATTAGTAAATAACCAATAACTTGCGAAATTTTTAAAGTAGCATGTTTATAGTAACTTATGTTCATTCCGGCATCAAAACTGATATTTTAAAACTGGTTTGACATTTTTACAGCAAAAACTTTTCATTTAATGCAAGTTTAAGTGAAATTTTGCCCTATTTTCCCATGTTAAGAAAATCGTAAATTTCAAATAACTTGCGAAGTTTTTAATTCGAATGTTGCGAATAATAGGGTTCTTTGCAGTGTCGAAAGTGAAATTTTAAAACTAGTCTGACCTCTCTGCGATCATTTGTTCGTGAGATATCACACAAACACACTAACACACTAACAAACTAACAGACGCCATACTAATTTTGTCATTTTCGGGTTCCTCACACCTGAAAAAGTGTAAAAAAGTCAAAAAACTGAAGTCGAAAATTTTTACGATTACCTAAGTTCCCCATATCCATAGTATGATGGGGAACTTAAAATAGATCATCATGGCCAATTAATAAAATATGTTTATAATATTATTACATTTTTTTTTTTTTTAATTTAAGTTTAAGTTTACTTTTATCGCGAAAATTAAGTTGTTTTAACAATTACTCAAATAATCTGTACAAATAAAAATCTATACAAATAATCTCACTTAATTGCGATATGTAGGTTAAAATGCTTTGTTTGTATAGAGAGATTTTTTGCTAATGTATTAATCGTAGTTGCCAAAAAAATGATTCATATTATAATAAACTGATGCATATTACAATAAAAATTAGACTTGGCGGAAGATAACTAAACCCATGAAAATTTTTCAACGTTCTGAGCTCAAAAATTATAAAAGAAAAAGCAAACAGCTGTTTCCGTAGCATTTATCTTTCTGTTTTCCGTGCTGGGATGCATAGTATGCATTAGACTTTTGACGGTTGGTTGGTTGGTTGTAGGATTTTAAGGCCGATTGACTCCTGATGTGTCCTAGGCCAAGAGGGGGAATGCCCTCCGTGGGGGTCTTTCTAAGGGATCCTAGCCCGTATTTACGCGAGTTTCGGAGGAAACCACTAGACTTTTGACGGAAAATCCAGATTAATTTTTATAAGTTAAAATAGAAAAAAAAAAAAAAAAAAAAAAACTAGTTTCGAAGATTCGAACCCTGATCCATTGTCTTAACGGGATTGCGCTTTTAAAACTGAGTTAACCTGGTTGATAACTAAATCACACTAACTTATTAAAAAAAAAAAAAAAAATGTAAAAATGGTCGAAACTAGAACCATTACCATACAACATTTAAATTAATAAAAAAGTTACCATTTAAATCAAAGCGTTTTCACAAGACAGAATAAAACAACAATAATAATAATAATAGTAATGATATTTAGAAACAGTAATAATAATAATAATAATAACAGTAATAAGTAATAAATTGCGCAAATCTTCGTATGACCAAATGCTGACCGGATTAACTCATTTGTAGAACATTAGCACCTTAAGTAAAATAAAGCAGAATTGAACTTTTTGTGTTATTATATTCGGTCTTCTTAAAATCAGTTCGACATTCTACGAAAAATCTGTAAAAATAATCCGCTGTTCCTAATTCAAATTAAATCGAATGTCTTCTTTTACATTACTCTTAAAAACTCCTAGTTTTGAAAAGGAGTGAGTGGTTACATTAAAAAATGTTTTATTATTACTCTATTTCTGAACTTAATTTATGTTCTATTATTAATATAATTTCCGTCGTACAAGCATTTGTGTCTGTTATTCATATAAAGTTCTTTGTACGACAAAAGAAAAAAAAATATTCATATGTAAAAAAAGGAAAAGGAAATTTTAGTTTAATATCAAGCTTTCTGATATAAGTTTTTGTGTTTATGTGTGTGTTTGAACCATAGAAATATTTGTAAAACTTATAATTTATATGCGATTTTAAAGGTGACTTAAATTGCTTTTAAAACAGGAAATATGTTCCTTTCACTACTTATTTTGTCGATTAAACCATTTTATAAACCTTCTCCCAAAAAGTTAATTTTCCTCCGAGACATCCGTGCTTCCACAAAGGATAATTAAACTCTGTTTCATGCCTCAAGGGATTCGTAAGTGTTCATTGTATGAACTTCCTTTTCAGACAATTTTGTCAATAGGGAAACTAATTTTCAATTTTGAAATCGAGAAAATTACACTGCTGTCGAAAAATTTTGTTTCAAAAATCATTAAACGTCATTAAACATTTTATATTTTTCCAGACCAGATGCAATTATTCTGTTTATGTGCTGATTTTAAGCAGTGATTATAAGGAAAAGATGTCATTACTATGAAATATTTATAACTGTGCATGAATTAATATTTATATCTAAAAGTTTTTAGTTTGCATTTAAAATAATAATTTTAAAAGTATACTTCATATACCTCTAATCTTTTTTTTTTTTTTTTTTGTACTTGAAATTGCAAAAAGTTTTTAATTATTTCTGGAATCCATTTTACTCAGAATAAAAATTATGATGTTCATACTGTTGAATTTATTGTACACTGTTAAAAATGCTTTCGCAAAAATGAGCAAAATTGTCTCAATATAACTTCGCAGAGCCTGATTAAAGGGGAAGCACACATTATCTCCGCTCTCACCGGAATATTTTTACAATTATTTTTTACTTCATGTCATAGAAATTACACGCTTTGATGAGGAAATATTTTTTATAAAAAATGAACGGTGTAAAACAATTCAATTTACTCACCGTTATTAGACACCAGAATTCTTTTAAAATAATTTTCAATGAGAATTTTGTGTTTATTATAGGAGGAAAGTACTTGTTAAAAGATAACGGTGTAAGTATAAATAATGTGTGCTTTAATCAGGCTCTGTAGCTTCGAAACAATATTTACTTAAATTTGAAAACCCGTACTCATTTTTGATTATATTGACGTGCTCAAAAGTGGGGATATTGGAAGTGTACATCTATAAACCATACACATTAAAATTGCATAATAAATATTTAAATGCAACATACATTGCGAGATTCTATAATTGTAAAATAACATAGATTAAAACAATATATGCCTTATTTTACGAAAAAAAGCCAAAAAACAAGAGCGTAAAATTTTAAACCACATTAAAATAAAGCGTATTTCTTTATTATTGTAAAACTGATTTTTTCTTCTCTTTTTTCTTAATATTATTATTGCTGTTATTGTTATTAATATTATAGTATGCCTTCAAAGTAAATTTTGTAAATGTTTTAAATTGTTTACTTGAAGTCTCAGTGTAGTGAATATAAAACAATACTTTTAAAATACTTTTGAAATAACAAATAAGGTATTAATTCTAGATATGTAGAGACATAATTAATTGTCTTTAGTATTAAGCTTTATATTTTTAAACATCGTGTTATCCTACTTTTCAATTAGATTCTGAAACAAATTATTTATTTTATTTGAAATAAGATTTTAATTTTTAAAAAGATGTTTGTAACGTGTTATGGTGCAAATATTCCGTTTAACTGTCTTCTGTTGGTGTTCATTATTAGTATTTTCATGTTTTTAACGTTTGGAATTAAATGCAAAATTGATTTACATTTTTGAATAACAAAAATGTTTAATTTATGCTTATATTTTCAAAGAGGAGATTTAAATAATTTCTTGAAAAATGAGTTAATAAACAATGGGTTTATGTGCAATCATTCCTTAAAATAACAAAATGTAAATTCTCTTGTAATTGAGAAATATTTTATTTATTTTTGAACAATATAATGTGTCTTTATTGTAAATACTTATTTAGACTTTGTGGTTTCTACAAAAAGTTATTAATAATACTTAGTTTAAATTAACATAATTTGAAATGACTATGTACATTCATTTGTAATTAAACTTTTTAACTTAGAAATATTTTCTAATTTACGCTTTTAAAAAAGAGCTGAAAAAATAAACTTTAAATTAGTCAAAAGATTATTATTATTTTTTTTTTTATCAATGTTTAAAAATGAAACTAGAAAATGAACTAAGTATAATAACTTTGTTTAAAATCACAATATTAATGGAATTAATACTTATTACTTTCTCTTACCTATAAGGTAGAGAAAAAAAAGTGTTTTTGTGTCAGATTTTTGAAATTGAGTTTGTGTTACATTTACAGGTTTTGAGGTGCCCAGAAACAGAAATTCATGTTTTTAGCGGGTGGTCTGTGTGTATGTGTGTGTGTGTTACCAGCATATCCCAAAAAACGTATTATAGCTGAAAGCCAAACTTGGTATTCTAAATGTTTATCATGTAGGGCTGCTACACAAACACCACCTGTAATAATTCCTCCGAGCTGAGCTCTACGTCACGGAAGATCGGCCGATTTCCTCCAATCCCCACGATCCAACATGTATCATAGGAAGTGTTGATTGGATAAAATCGGCCGATCTTCCATGACGTAGAGATCAGCTCGAAGGTATTATTACAGGAGGTGTTGGCTACACTAAGCTCTACGTTGAGATGAAGCAAATGGTTCTTGTTCAGGGATACCCAAGATAACTCAAGTTTAAACATCTATAGTCTGCACTAAACAAAATGAAACGAATATATATATATACATATAGCCGAAACGTCTGTCTTGTGTTTCAATGTTTTTAATTAAAATGTATTTTTAAAGTTTTAAATCTTTGTATTTTTTATCTCATTTTAAATGTTATATCTGTTTCAATATATATATATATATATATATATATATATGTATATATTATATGCGTTAAAATATATTTCATGTACAATGTGGTATAGAAATCATTTACTGTTCCTTCACAGGTTTAGAAAAAAGAACTACATTATAGGGCGACAATGCTTGAAATTTGATGGAAGTGTACTTCAGGTTGTGCTATGTGTTATTAATATCGGGTTATTTTATCGTACACCACATGATGCGTACATAAGTTTCAGAAGATATACAGGGCTGCCAATATTTAAGCCATAACATTCCTCTTTATTGTTAGTTTAAGTGCTTTACTAAAACATTTTATCACGTTCAGGAAACCTGCTCAGGAATTAAAATGAATTCCTCATAGCTATATGGTACTTTTTTTTTTACATATTTTGTGGCTTTCTGAATACCCAAGTCAAGTTTATAACGTTTGATCTTTGTCTGTGCCTGTTTGAATACATTAAAAAAAAGCAATCTTAGGTGACCCAAATGTTTTATTTTGAAGTTAATATGTTTGTTACTATAAAAGATTGTTCAAGAATGAAAAGTTCCAAGGAATTTTGTGTGCGAAATTTGCCTGAATAATTTTAAATGAATTTTAAATTTTATAACTTATTTGAATTTTATATATATATATACAGATGGGTAGTTGAGGGGGTGGTAAATCCCCCCCCCAATACAATTATTTGTCAAATAAAGCTGTTCCGAAGACTAATGTGAATTGTTTTAACATAGGTTTACAAAAGAGTACTCGTTACCCTTAATATCAAATCTGTATTTATAGATTAAATTTCAGGGTAAGAGAAAGTCGTGTGAGTGATTAACCAGGTTATTATTATTATTTATTTATTTATTTATTTACTTTTCAGCATTCTAAGAACATTGCCAGGAAAAAGAGAGCATTTAAATTTACAGAAATAAAGCACCATTTAGCAGATAAAAAAAAAAAAATCTACAATATATTAAAATAAAATCAGCACGATAAATAGTTATTACTTAACTTGAACTATAATAAATCTCGATAATTTTCTTATAGGTCTATTATGATAAAATTGCAAAAATATATTTTTTTTCTTTGCGAGTAATTTCTGTAATTATTCAGAAAACATTTTATCACTCTTCTTCAAGTATTACTGATACGTTTTCTCTCTCTGGCACAGAGAAAATTCCAGTTCAGCTATAATTTAATGTTCTTTACTGCCCATTAAAAGAAAATTATTTTGTTTTCAATCATTTTTGTGTAAAAAATATGGTTTTGTTTGTAGTTTCTTTTGCTCATGTATATATATAAGGTAGAGAAAGCATTGTTTTAGGTCAAATTTCCGAAATTGAATTTGTTTTGTATTTACATGTTTTGAGTCCCCATGAAACAGAAAAAAAATCTATTAGTGGTTGCCTCTGAGTGTGTATATTTTATCAGAATATTGAAAGAACAAATAGTAGCAGGACGCCCATACTCGATATTATAAATGTTTATAATATAGGGATGTTACTCTCAGCTTTCCGTTGTGATCAAGCAAATGGTTCGAAAACAGGGACATAAAAAAAAAAAATAAAAAAAAAAAAATCAACTGCATTACGTCTATGGTCGAAATTTATGCTAACCGCTTAACATCGATAGGCTTTCCTAAATAAAATGAAATCAACACATAATTTTCTATGCATAAAACAGGTTTCATGTAGAATATGGTATGGGAATCATTCAGTATTCATTTTATGGCTACCGGAAAATGTCTGGAATAAAATAGGAATACTTGGAAATATTTGAAAGTTCTTTTCAGGTTTTCCTGTGTTTAAAATTATAAATACTTATATATTTATCATTTTATTTAAGTACGCAATGTGGTGTGTATATTATTTATAAAAGACATACAGGGTATCTACAATTAAATAAATTATTCTTTTCCATTGAGTGTCATTGGTGGAAGTTCTTCACTATATTTTACCACGCTCAGTAAAATTGCTGATGAACTAAAATAATTCACCTTACCATACAGTAAATAATGTGTTTTTAATTTAAATATGCATTGCTTGGTGTTTGCATAAGTAAGTGTTTCGGTATTCACTGAATACTGCAACCAAGTTCTTATGGTTGATCTTTGTGTACGGCTCTAAATCAGCGTAACTTAAAAACAAATAATTCCAGGCATTTCTAATACTGTAGTTTCAAGTTTAATTTAGTATGAAGTTTTAATTTTGAAATTCGACAATTGTAAAAGTCTTATTCAGATTGATAAAGTTTCAAAGAGTAGTTAGGCAGAAAATTTTCTGAATAATTTGGAATAAAATTTTACATTTAATAACAGCCTTAAATTATATGTAAATGTAAATACTATGTTTAAAATTTGACTCAGGCTATATAAGTCTCTAACAGAAAAAAAAAAATATATTAAATAAATCATTTTCTAAGCCTAACTTAAATTATTTTTAACGTAAATTTATATACAGTACCTGCTGTCTTACTTTTTACTTTCTCTTACCCATAAGGTAGAGAAAGTATTGTTTTTGGGTCAAATTTTCGAACGCGATATTTTGTTATATTTACACGTTTTGAGGTCCCCTGAATACGAAAATCATGTTTTTAGCAAATGGTCTGTGTGTCTGTCTGTGTGTCTGTCTGTTATCAGCATATCTCAAAAACAAATTATGGCAGAAATTTCAAACTTGGTATTCTAAATGTGTATCATATAGGGATGCTACAGTAAGCTTTTCGTTAAGATCAAACAAATGGTTCATGTACAGGGACAATCAAGAGAATTCTAATACATTACGTCTATGGGGGAAATTGCAGGTAAGTAGAGTTTAACTTTTTTTTGTGTATTTAGGAGACTCGCCTCCCTCCCTGGGGGAGAAGCCCCCCTGGAGGGGAGCAAATTTTCATGATGGGTATCTTTCAAAAGAGCTCACCAATACCTTTAAAATGAATGGTTGAACCATCGATATGCGATAATTTAAAACAAAGATATTGATTTTTTTTACTTTTAACGAAAAAAAAACTTAGAAAAAAAATCGTTTTTTTTTTTTTTTTTTTGTTCAATATTGAGAATAAAATGGGCTTTTTTTGGATATTTGGTGTTATACTACTTCTCTAATATGGAAATCGTCTGCATTATCATAAAACATAATTTTTTAAATAATAATATTTATAAATAATTTTTTAAAAACAGAATTATTTTTTAATAACCGAATTAAATTCTATATAAATGTAGGTGCATTAATGAAACGGGGGGTTGAGGGGTGCGGTAGCCCCCCTCAGCCAGAACTAATTATCATATAAAACTCTTCAGAAGCCTAATATGAATTGTTTAACGCAGGTTTACATTACAGCACTCGTTATCTTACCTTTTAATCTGCAACCTGTATTTATAGTATTAAATTTCAGGGTAAGAGAAAGTCGCGTGGGTGACACACCAGATTATTTACTTTCACTTACCCATAAGATAGAAAAAGTATTGTTTTTGGGTCAAATTTTCGAACGCGATATTTTGTTATATTTACACGTTTTGAGTTCCCCTGAAAACGAAAATCATGTTTTTAGCAAATGGTCTGTGTGTCTGTATGTCTGTGTGTGTGTCTGTGTGTGTGTCTGTCTGTTATCAGCATATCTCAAAAACAAATTATGGTAGAATGTTCAAACTTGGTATTCTAAATGTGTATCATATAGGGATGCTGCAGTAAGCTTTTCGTTAAGATAAAGCAAATGGTTCGTGTACAGGGACAATCAACAGAATTCTAATACATTACGTCTATGGGGGAAATTGCAGGGAAGTAGAGTTTAACGTCTATAGACTGCACTAAACCAAATGAAACGAATATATATTTTTTGTAATAGAGATAGTTAACTGGGAAAAGTCTTTTGTGTATATAAGAGCCTCGCCTCCCCCCTGGGGGGGAAGTCGCCCCTCAAGGAGAGTAAATTTTCATGATGGGTATCTTTCAAAAGAGCTCGCCAATACCTTTAAAACGAATGGTTGAACCATCGATCTGAGATAATTAAAAACAAAGTTATCGATTTTTATTTTTTACTTTTCACGAAAAAAAAAAATCGTCTGCATTATCATAAATGGAAATCGTCTGCATGGAAATCGTCTGCAATATCATAAAAGATAATTTTTTTAAATAATAATTTTAATAAATTATTTCTTAAAAACAGAATTATTTTTTAATAACCGAATTTAATTCTATATAAATGTAGGTGCATTAATGAAACGGAGGGTCTGTGTGAGGGGGGCGGTAGCCCCCCTCACACATAACTAATTATCATATAAAACTCTTCCGAAGCCTAATTGGAATTGTTTAACACAGATTTGCATAACGATACTCGTTATCTTACCTGTTAATCTGCAACCTGTATTTATAGTATTAAATTTCAGGTAAGAGAAAGTCGTGTGAGTGACACACCAGATAATTTTTATCTGCAATCTGTCTTTAATGTATTGAAATGCAGGTAAGAGAAGTGTGTGTGAGCTTCACAGCAGATTAATTCTATAAAATCATCTGCTTTATTTATTATTTTTCCTACTTATCCAGAGCTTATCAGTATCATAAAGTATTACTTATTCAAAATTGTCTCTAAAACTTAAAATATATCTCTTTTTTAAATATTGAACTAGCATTGGTAATAAAAAAAAATTTCAAATATTTATAACTGAAAAAAGCTTTTAGAATTAATTAAAACCTGAATTCCTGAAATATATACAGGGTGTCGCAAAAGTCTATAGACATAAAAGAAAGGAAAAAAAAAACATAACTATTGAATGAATAGATAGAATTGGACACGGTTTGAGCAAAAAATCATTTTCGTAAAGGGGGATTATTTTCGTAAAGATAAAAGAATAATTAAGTTCTTTGTCGATAGAGGGCGGTGTGAGTGACCAGATCATGCATTTTCGTGAAAAAACAGTATTTATTTGCATGCAAATGTTTACAGGCATATAAAACATATTCTATGTGTCCGTCGTCAACAAAAATTACAGTTTGCAAACGAGATATAACACTGCTAGCTGTAGCTTCAGTTGGCGGCTCTTACCTGCGGGAAAACATCTTCACCAATGACGCTTGACCCACAAAGTTAGCATCGCAATAAAAACTTCATGTAGCCACAAGTACAAGTCAAAATAAGAAATAAACTGTTCTTATCGCAAAATTGTGCAATTTATAAAATTCTCATTTTCTTCCATTTTTTTTTTTTTTTTTTTTTTTAATACCCGTGCAAAAAATTTAACTACTCGTCCAACTATCCTCGACAAAAAATTTAAACAATTTTTTTCTTTACGAAAAAAAAAAAAAAAAAAAAAAAATCCCCTTCACGAGAATGATCTTTTTGCAAACCGCGTTCGATTCTATCAATTCATTCAATAGTTTTGAATTTTTAAAAAATACTTATGGGATACCCTGTATATATATATATATATATATATATATATATTAAATTTTACAATTGGGGAAAATACACTTTAATTTTATATTGAATATTTTTTTATTTATGATAAACATTAAAATTTTTTATTAAAATTACTAGACAGAACTGTATTTTTTCAGTGCTTTAAATTTTTCCAAAAACATCTACTTTGCTTTTGAGTGCATTCGGTATATTTTAGTTAGTATAGGGAAATGTGTATCGGTTGAAAACATACTGATCATCACGGGTCAGACGACATATATATATAATATATATATATATATATATATATATATATATATATATATATATATATATAATTGAAATTATTATTATTATTCTAAATTCATATTTTTTAAATAAAATAATAAATTTAGATGTTCTATTATTTTGAATCGTATTATATTTTTTGCTTAAAATAACGAATCTTTTTTTTTTTCTTTCTTTTGTTTACTCCGCACCCCAAATCCACATTTTTGAAGATCCAAACAATGTAGATATTTTTGGTGACATGCTTTCGTGTTGTCGGATGCGACATGTCGTGGGTTGTCATTTTTTACGAAGATGGAGGCCGTCAGAAATTTAGCGTGACTTTGTTACAAGGATCATTAGAGACAATTTGTAACTATAAGTCTCAAGTTGTAAATGTGGAAATATGTAAATATGTCATCCAAATTCCAATTTTAGAACTCACATCTGGACTGAAAATCTGGGCGCCTGAAATGCTTGGCGCAGTTAGTGATGAGCATGGGGAAATGTTTCATTGGTTCAATTCTGTGTTTGAAAAGCGTTTCAGTGAACGATAGAATGGAAGCATGCTAGATGAATATTCTTTGTTTATTATGAGGCGCACACCGAAAAAAGCCAACAAGAGGAAATAGCCCCCCAAAATACTTTAGTGTCTGTGTTTACTATAAACAAACTTCTATTACTTTAATCAGGATAACGTGTCCCTAAAAAAAAAATAAGGTAATAAATAAATAAATAATTATATCAATGTGCTTCAGTTATTTTTGAAATTCAAAACTGACTAACATGAAAAAAAAAAAAAAAAAAAAAAAAAAACTAACTTATCTAAATCTTTATATTTTAAAATTTATATCTTACTAAAGTATTTTTCTAAATATATGTTTGCAATTAATGAAAAAAAAAAAAAAAAAAACTTGTATGTTGTGGTTACCACACAATGCTCTTCCACATTTTTCTTTGCAAATTCACGCATTACATACTATTTTACCATGTTTTTATTAACTTCGATTCTTGTTTGTTTGTTTGTGTGTTTGTCAGAGACAAATGTTGCAATCGATTTTTAACTAACTTGCCGACTAGCTAGATATTTGAAATTTTCAGGACAGCTCACAACACGGTGACAATACATTTTTCTAATAATTTTAGTCAACTATTGCAGGTCCAGTACAAAACTTGCAATCAACTTTTAACTAACTTCCCGGCTAGATAGCCATTTGAAACTTTTATAATACCTTAAAACACGATAGCAAGGAATTTTTTTAATACTTTTATCCGATTTCTCCGGGTTCTCGCTGCCTTCAGTAGCATTTATATGATTCAACAGAAAATTTAAAAATATGGTGTATAAAATTTCTTTTTATCTTGTAATTATTTATCTATCAAAAACCATTAGTAAGAGTCAGTGCAAATAATTCTAATCAGAGAGAAATATAACACCTTATAAAAAAAAATCACATTTCTGATATACAGAATACATGTTATTATTATTATTATTATTATTATTATTATTATTATTTTAGATTTTTTAAATAAAAAATCAATTATCTGTTTTAAATTATCACATTACTATTGTTAAGTCATTCGTTTTGAAAATATTAATGACTTCTTTTGGAAAATAAACTTATTGTAAATTTTTACCCATGAAAAAAAAAATATATATATAATAATAATAATAAAATCTGGTTGACTACGAAAATTACATATATACACTTGCTAACTTCACATTAAGAAATTGAAAATAAATCTCATTATTTCAATTTATAAAAAAAAAAAAAAAAAAAATCCTCATTACTACATTATTAAAAATAGGAACTACATTACTACGTTATTAAAAATAGAAAAACATGGGATAACATGTCAAGATAGTGAATAATTGGTCCTCAAATTTAACTAGCACCACTTTTGGTGAACGTCGAACTAACAAATTTTTGATACACGTGGATATACAGAAATACAGAAAGACGCTTTATAATGACAGTCAAATCTTCTTAAAGACTCCTCGAAACGTGTAAATCCATCAAAAACCAGAGTCAAAACTTGCATGAATTCATTACATTCCTCTTATATATGTAAAAGAAACTAATAATGAATTAAATCACGGTACACTTTTATCCTGTTAATATTTATCTATTTTATAAACATTATAAACTAATTCCCTTGCTTTGTAAATGTTGTGATACATAATTTTCTGTTTTTGAAATAATACATATTTTTTATTCATAGCTACTTAGATTAATTTTTAGTATTTTTAATGTTATGAATTTCGTGGGGAGTTTGCATCATAATATTATCTTCTGAAAAATGGTATTTTAAAATAAGAGATTTAGAATAATTCCAGGGATTAAGATTTCAAACTTTTGATATTTATTACTACGTCTGAAGAATACACAATATGTTTTGATTAAATACATAGTTAAGATTTAAAGGATTAAATTTTCGTAATTAGATAGCCGAAAATGTCAAAGATGGAAACAAATTTAAACTAAAAGATTGTAGATTAATGAATTTTACTAAACGTTGACATTTAGTGTTTAAAGTAAATATTTAATAAACTTGCCAATTCTATTCAAATATTTTCTTATGAAAAGCGACCTATATAAAAATATATTTTGTATTTAACAACATTATTATATGTTAATACAATATTTTTATAGTTGTAATTAAATGCACACAAAAAACTTTAAAAATATTATATCTATCGAGAAATTCTGTGTTTGATTTTGAAAAGTGAAATTGAAAAAAAAATTTGTAACAATATATATATGAAAATTGACTAAATATCCTTTAAAGGATTACATAAAAATTTATAAACAAAGTGCCTCTTGTATTTTTTTTTATCTAAATGAGATGAGCTTTAATGCAGTTCAAATGTTTTTCTAAAAGATGCGCAATAGAGGGTGCTTTGTAAGAAATACACTCCAGAAAATATCCGTAAATCTCGGAGAGATGACCGTAAAATTATACGACCAGCGCCCTTCTATACGAGAAAAGTGTAGAATCCGTAACAAAGCACTACGAAATTCGGAGTATTGACCTCTTATTAAATATCATATGCATTCGTCAAGAAAAAAAAATCATGACTGGATTACTTTTAAAAAATGATTGATACATTTATTGAATAGAGCCCCTTAAATAAACTATATAGACTGGGGCATTCGCAGCCATTTTGATGCCCCAGAAGAGGACATCATTGCCGCTTGTCGTCCTTATCGCTTCACTCGCGACTGGTCAAGAGCGATAAGCTATTAGTAATCTTTTTCTGTTACTAATACAATTCGTATCTTAAATAAATTAATAAATAACTCTCTACTAGTATATCTGCTCGATGATCCGTCCTCTACTCCCTATCTGTACTCAATGACTTTTATGGCCATATCACACGGGAGCATATATATTCAATAGAACATTATACGCAACATGTTCACTATGCTGAACGAACGAGAAACCAGTCAGCTGTCCGTAGGGTTCCCCCAAATTAAGTAGTGTGATGTATTCCTTTCTCTAAAGGTATTCTAGGAAAAAATCCTGTCTATTCCTCCTATTGGTCAATTTTGATCAGCACGCTCAACATACTCAGCTTTTTCTAAACGGTTTCGTAAACGTTGATCATCCGAAAACTTGCTGTACTTAAACAAAATGAGGCTGAGTATGTTGGGTATAATGCTGTGTTTAGTAAAATGCTGAACGAAAGTCTCTCGTGTGATATGGCCATTATGGACGCTATACTGCTTCAACGCGCGTTGTTATACATTCCAGGGCATACGCAATGCATGCGTGCAGGGTAAGCGCGGTGGATATTATAAGCATCTATGAAACATATGCAAATACCATTACTTGAGTTTGCAATAAAGGTTTTTTCCGTGCATCGGGAAATACGTTTTACTTTCATTTCGCATTTTTCTGGAAATTATGGATCATATAAATACAATTCTTCTTTGATTTTATACGAGAGAATCGGGTTCTGCATAGTTTAGGTGGTCTATCTTGTATCATGCATACTAAGTGGTTAATATTGGTATTAGATGACAGAGATTTAATACTGACTAGGAAATATTCAAAAGGTGTCTTCTTCAAAAAATATTAGAAAAAAAAATGTGATTCTACTCTTCATAAAATGTCAGAAAGTGAAAAAGTTATCGGCTGAAATGAATTACAGCGATCACAAAAATTTATCAAAATTAAGCATTTTTGGTGATTTAGAGCTGTAAGGCGGTAAGTTCGCTAGCACTGAGATTGCCATGTACAAACAGAACAGTGTTTTGCTTCTGCGCCAAGTATTCAAAATCAAACGCCTAACAGCCTGAAATCGACAAATATGCTTAATATGCTTAACCCCAAGTATATAAGAATTAAACCCTACTTTATGACATGCTGAGGAAAAAATTATGTTTATGCAAATCTAGCATTACATATTTTATGGGAAACATTCAAAACACTTTTCCTACGCATATGCACAGTAAATAAAATTGTTATTCCTATTGTAAAAGGAAAACAATAATTGTTACTAATAGCCCTTATTGATAATTTTCTTTTAATCAGGAAAGAAAATAACAATGGAAATTTTGTATGTCTGGCCATTTAACCTGAATTTGTTACTACTGTAAAAAAAAATTTTCCTCGTGTTTCTTTTTTTTTTTTTTCTTTTTTTCTTTTTTTTTTCCCTTCAAAGGCCGTTTTTTAATTTGTGGCTATGCAGAACTTTTTTGAGGAAATAAATATTTTTGCTTTTGTTTTTAAACTGTTGGTATTGTTTTACTTAAATTGTTGCTAATGTTTTGCTATTGTTTTTGAATTGCTATTGTTTATTTGCTATTGTTTGATAAATATATGCATTTTTTTTTTTTGTCCTTATCGATGTAAAAATTTCATCTTGTTATATTAAAATGTATATAAAAAATATCAATTAAGATAGAATTTTTTCTTTGTTGCTTAATTTTAAAATGTTATACATAAGATGCCTTTAACAAAAAAAAAAAAAAAAAAAAAAAAAAATCTGAAAAGAAAAAAAAAATCTGTTATTTCTTTAGAAAGCACCCGTTTGGAAACTAATAAATTTAAAACTAAATAAATTCGAAATTAAATAATTCAATTCTAATAAAAGTATATAAGTATGCTTTTAAACGATATTACAATAAATTATTTAAACTTAATTAATTAAATTTTTAAACAAACCTTTCGCTGTGCAATTATAATGACCATTTCTTACAGTAAAAAATAACTTAAAAAATAATTATAATGACAATTTTTCTTTGGACTTTTAGTTTCAAAAATAAAACTCATAGAAATCTCTGTAATTAAATCTTCTAAATACTTTATAATTATTTTCTTAGAAACTATCACTTCGTAGAATTACCTTGTAATGTGTTACATAATTATATTATTGAATTTTATCATTGTAAAATCAATATAATAAAACAGCTACATTTTAAACGTTAAGTAAACGTTTTTAGTTTTTATTATATACAAAAAAAAAAGAAAAAAAATAGTATAATGTGCCTATCACGAAACATTCTTCTGCATATTTTAAATAAAAATTCACGCAGTACAACCTATTTATTATAAATCTTTCTATTATGAATACAGACTATTTTCATCTTAAAAAGGAACTATTCACACAGTATATAAATTTTCGAACTACAAATTACTATTATTATTTTTTTCATTGGGAATGCAGGCTATTTCCATCTCAGACAGGTACTATTTTATGAAAGGTTCAAGGAAAGTGAAATTTTACCAAGCATGTTTCCCGTTACAGAAGAAATTTGTAATATAAAGGCGATACATTTCTGCCGATATACATACAAACTGTATCACCATGATGTCTCCCAAGGACCTTTCACACATCAGGTATTGTTTCATTATATGCAATGGATTCTGAGGTATAGCCATCCCTTAAATTACAGAAATCACTATATAGTAATGCCAACATTGATACCTAAAATTGATAGGCACTAATTATGCCAAAGTGAATGTATACTTATTATATAATTGTGTGTAATTTATATGCAATTCTGTGCATTAGTTCCTGAGAAACAGCCTTCCATTCAAATGTGGAAATCGCTGTACATCAGCTCTACCAGTAGAGCGTTTGACACTTATTGTTGACAAACAGTATATCTAGTCAAGGTTCAGCTGCATATAAATTTATGTGAAATTCTAGGCAGTAGCTTTTCAGATACAGCGGAATCAAAATCGTGTTCTGGACTTCTCAAACCGTCTAAATCCATCAAAAACTGAAAGTCATTTTTTTTTTTTTAATTCCTATACTTTCTTCTATTTAATATAGGAAAAAGTAATTAATATTGGAATTTGCAACCTTAGTATATTAAAATTAAAACACATATCTTTATTCGTAATTGCTATTTTTCTATAGATTATGTACTTAATATACATTTTGAACTTTTATGTACTTTATACTATATATTTAAAAAATAATAATGGTGATCGTTTTAATAAAGTTTAAAAATCGTTTATCTTGCTTTTCCACGGCGATTTTTACTTTGAATTTTACAGACGTTTGAATCAATATTTTGAAAGGTAAACGTAGTCAAAGTAAATATTTAGTCAAGTTTGTTATCAAACTGATACTCTGTTATTTGAATAAGATATTTAAAAATCAAAGATTAAATAAAGAAGAAAAGGATCACTTCTTTTTATTGAATAAAGGGGATATTTGTAAAGAGCTTCTGAAATGAGTAAACAAAATATATTAGTTATTTTGCCTAGGATGTAAAAAGAGATTTTTGATTTAAAGTACTGGCATTATGCTTGCAGTAGTGTCATTTAAGTTGTTGAAAGAAAAAAAAAAATGACAGCAGAAAACTGTTTTTACATATATTTTTTAGACTTTATTTTATTTTATTTTAATTTTTTAAATGAAATGCCATTAAAAAATACATACATTTGTTTTTATTTTCTTTTTCAAATAAATAGTATTGTTTTATTATTATTATTATTATTATTTTATTAGCAAGGCATTCTGATGCGAAAAGAAATGGCAGAATATAAAAATATATTATGAGTTAGTAAGGATTTTTTTTTCTTTCAAAAGTCAATTTACAAATACTGCGTTATTATTATTATTATTATTATTTTCATTGATGATATTGAAGCCTCAAAATAACTAAAATATTTCCTTTAAAACTAAGAATGAATTATACATCTAAAAACCATCTATATTTTTATTTGTCGTGCATTAATATTTATTCAAATGAAAAATGAGACTATACGGGTTTGGTTACTTAATAAATGGTGAAATATAATGTTAATATATATATAAGTCATTGTATACGCGTATGTGGCTTAGGTTTAACATCCTCTCTCAAACCACTGCAGCCCACCAGCGGCCGAGCAGTTTTGCGCTTAAAGCTGGTAGATGTGAGATGCCGGGTTCGATCCCAGGACGCGCTCGTCGACCTAGCCATTCGGAGTTTCCGATGGTTTTCTTCGAAACTTGCGTGAATACAGGCTAGGTCCCCTTAGAAAAAAACCCCATGGAGGACACTCCCCTTCAGGCCTAGGACCTCTACAGCAGTCAATCGGCTTTATTCCCAAATCCAATCCATACTACTGCATCAATTTGAACCAAACTTGACACAGTAATTGCTTACGTCTAGGGTTGAAGTATTGTGGATATTTCGATATTATAACGTAGACGCAATGGGAGAAGGTGAGGAAAAAACATTCTTGACAAATATATTTTTGTATGATTTCTATAGTAATAATGCAGATAGAACCGTCAAGTAAAATATGTAGGTTACTTCTAAATATATATTTTCCCTAAGCAGAGGCTCATAAAAATTCGAAATTAAAAATAATTAAATAATTAAAAAAAAAAAAAAAAAAAAAAAAATCGAAAATAATGTTTTTGTCAAAATTTTATAGATAGAAATTAAATATTTTACAGTGAATCCGTTTAAATGACGTAGTGTGTTAATGTGATTAAAATCAAAAGATTTTCAAAATAATTTTTATAACGTATCATTTTCAAAAAACCTCCTAAATTAAATACTATCGTCTTTAAAAATTACGCCTTTCCTTAGAAGTCCGTCGATAAGAAAAGCGCATTTTAAAACTTCTGCCAAAGACAGAATTTAGTTTAGTACAGAGGACTTTTAATTTCAATTTGTAAAATTTTTACATTTAAATTTTAATTTAAATTTTTAATTTATTTTGTACCTCATTTTTTGACCATAAATTGGGTCACGCACTTTTAAAAATGACTGAAATGAAGTTTTACCACCTAAATTTCATACTTTAGTTAATTAAAAAAAGTTTAGTTGTCATGTTGAAAAGCTGTTTGTACCCCTGGATTCAGAAAAATCGCTTCTTTGATTGGTACCAAATTTTTAATGATAGGACTAATATTTCTAATTTATTTTTGTGTTCCACAATACTGGTCTACAAAAATTCAAGATTGAAACTAATAGTCCTTCATCTTAAAAATAGCTATTTAGTATGTTATAATTTAATATCCAGAGAGTTTCTTGGACATATTTTACAGAATATATATTTTACTGAATAATTAACTACTATGAACATCTATTATCAACTGGAGTTTGAACCCAAAACTCAAATGCAGAACGTCAAACCTCATGTGCAATCGATAAAAATTTTAAAACAAATATCGTTAACTCCAACTTATTGTTCCAACATAAAAACATATTTATTTCGCGTTAAGTAATATGTTTAAATATATATTTTCTCTTAAGCATGACGTCATTATCTAACTTTTTTGAAAACATAAAATAGCGAAACACTCGAATATCGAATTGTGAGATTCATACACATCCCAAACATACAAATATACATCTCTGTACTCTATACAGAATTTGATAGACCTAGATCGCACCTTTCTATTCCAAACGTGATGACAAATAAATATATGACATATAAATATGATGACAATATCAATAATAATGAAGAAGTAGATGATGTTGAAATTCTGCGAGAAGAAAAGTTATATGAATCATAATATAAGTACAACTTAAAGCGGTATTTTTTTTACGTTATATGATGATCGATATTTTATACAAAACGCACCTATTGTAAAACATTTTTTTATGTAGTAGATGACAATCATAAGTTGAAAAATGCTTCAACTCTGACTGAATCCTTGAAAAGTGATTTTGAGACATGACATGTTTAAAGAAAAATGTTTAAATAAAATTGCAAAAAAATTATCACAAGTCCGTGGTATAATGACGATTCAGTTGAATATACACCTCTAAATTAATCTTCTAATTTTTGTTTGTTTGTTTGTAGTTCCTAGAGATGATAAAACAACCACCCATGTTTCATGCTTAGAATTTTATTACATAGAAAACATCATTGTAAATAAATCCAGCACGTTGTATCTAAAAATAGAACAGATATGTGTGTGAATAAGAATTAATTTTCATCAAAGATTTTCTGAATATTGAGACAAAGTAACTCTTGCAACAACTGTTGCGTTAATGAACAAAGAATTAAAAAAGTGTTCGCATGTGATAATAATAATCATAATGCGATAACAATAAATTTTACTCTTTCAAAATAAGTATACCGTGAAAGTCCAAATGTGTCCAGAACATTACTTATTTTCATTCAGCGGTCGCCAAACCATGACTCGTGAGCCACATGTCGTTTGCCACTGCATTTCGGCTGTACCACGGATAGATATAGATTAAGTGCGGGAAACAGAACATCGGTCATAATCGTTTGCTTCTACATGATCATGCGATTTTTTATTTATTTATTTATTTATTTTTATTTATTTTATTTATTTTATTTATTTTTTCAAGCAATGTTTTAATCAAAAATTTAGAAATCTTCTTACTGACAAGAACCTGCCTGCTCGAATTTTAAAAAACGACAATCAAGGAGGACTAATATACTTTCTACGTAAATGCAAGGTATTTGTTTACATTAGTTATGTGTTTTTCCATATCCTTTAGTTAATGAAAAAAAATATACTTTTGTTAATAAATTATATAAATATTGTTACGCTATCTGGTTTTACTTAATATTAGTAAGTAGTTTAAGCTGACTCTTAGGCACGTTGTTCATGAAAGGAAATTTGATTCTCAAAAGAAATCTTTATCATCGAACTTCTGATATTTGGCTCTTTTGACGAATGCATTTGTAGATCACTGATTTAATAAATTACTAAAAATGAAATGAAGCTATTCTAAAAATTCTTCAATATCTCTAACGATTTTCATTCAAATATTTGCAAAATGCTTTTATTACGCAATATAATCTTTCTTCCCAGAATATAAAAAAAGTTAATATTAAAAACAAATAATAGTATTATTATTGTTGTTGTTCTTGTCATTATTATAAATGTTATTATATCTAAGTTTAAGCCTTGTTTATTATTTTCGACTTTTTCTCATTGTAATTAATACTGTCCTTGAAATTAAGTAGTGTAAAAAGTTATTTAATGAAAAGATGTAAAATTCTAATTATACTATTTATCAATTATAACCTGTTATTTTTTACCACTGTTTAACTACATAATTATACAAAACTCTGCTTATGTATATATCGTTATCCTATCGTAATTTGAAATTAATATTTCAAGAGGTTTTAACTTTCCGTTATCAGTTAATTTTTAAAACAAAGGTCTTCTTCACATATCAAAATGTTTAATTTTAACTTTAACGATTTATAAGTTAGACTATAAAATAATTAGCCAATGTCGAAAAAAGTTTACGTGTTGTGCACATGTTCGTTATTTCATGAAATAATTACGCACTCTACGAAATATCTGAATTGTGCGCTTTAACGATAACATATAAACACAACTAAACACAGAAAAAGTCGTCAATTTATAGATCGCCCAAGCAAATATTTAAACTGCAGACAGCTGTTTCTTTAGTATTGAGCGTACCATCATGTGTGCATAAAATAACGAAAAGAAAACTCTCCTATGTATTCCTTTCCTTTCGTTATTTTATGCACTGATGAGGAAACGTTTGATAGTACCGTTTCAGTTTTCTGCAGTTTGATTAGTTCTTTTGACATTCTGTACATCGAAGACATTTCGTATGTTTATTTATGTAGACAAATCTCCTTTTAATACAAATAAAACTTGTGAAACACGTTGCTTCAAATTATGTCTAGGAAAATCAAAACAAAGTTAAAATAGTGTTAAAAAATAAAAAGATACATTCGTGATATCAATGAAAAAAAAAAAAAAAAAAAAAAGTGATAAACAAAAAATATTTTATGTGTTGTGTTCACCAGTAAATATCAAAAATAAGAAATCGTATAAAGTAAATAATCTTATACATTTCAAATGGATAAAATAGTTTTAAAAATGCTTAAATTGAAACAAATTTATAAATATCTCTCATACTGTTTCTAATCAAAAGAGAATAAGAAATTCCTTTAAACATTTTTATTTTTGTTGAATTGAGTATCTAAAATTATTTTTAAAAAACATCTTGAAATTAAAATGAAAGGAAATCGTTTTTTTTTTAGAAATAATAATAAATGCAAATCTTTTGATGGTTTAACTTTTGTTAAAGGTATTTATATAAACGTTTATTTAAATAAATCCTTTGAAGTAATTTAAAAGGTTTGATGATAAAGCTTCCATTCTTTCGAAATCTATAAAAGATTTATTTTTATGCTGTTACATACACACTAGGTTAAAGTTGTCTGTTTTTATGACTTAATCAAAGATTTAAGGTAAATGAAAGATAATTTTGTTTTATTTAAAGTGAAATTGATCGACTGGGAGTAAAATAAAACATTTGAATAAATTTTCTGGTGAAATGCATAATGTATATTTTTTTCATGAACAGAAGTCCAATATTTGTTCAGTGTTAAACGAAAAACCATAATATGTTACCATTCTTCATTATCTTCATAGATTCGTTATTATCTAAATCAGTTTTAAAAAATCAATACTTTTTAACCAACTTCAGAATGGCGTAAAATTCAATTATGTCTATTATATATCCTTTTAAACTTTTTTTTTATTTTTTTATTTATTTTTTAAGTTAAAAAAAAAGTCCTTTTTCTTTCTGTCTACCTAGCCGTGCTCTAATATCCGTAAACAATTCGGGAATATCTTAATTATGACATTCGATTTTAAAGTCCACTGTATCATATTCCCTATTTAAAATAGTAAATAATAGTAATAATAATTAACGGTTTGCGTATAAAGATTCCCGAAAGTATGTAAAAGTATTCATTTATATGACAGGATATTTTTAAAGCCTATTTTAATCCCATAATATTGCTGAAAAGATGATGAAATTAACATACGTTATATAGATATTAATATGTAAGTTTCTATAGAATTAGGCATATTTGACAATCACTTTTTTTTAGAGAACTGCAAAAATATTCACCTCAATTGTCAAAAAAATATGAAAAACGATGAAAGTGCAAGTTAATCCGTTTCAAGAACACAAAAAAGAATTCCCACATCAGTTTTTCTATTAGTCTGCCTGTCTCGTTGTCTCACTTGTCGCGTTCTAACTACCACAAATAGTTTTAGAATATTTTAAAACTGATTATGTCATTTACGTTTACTATGGTATGCATTATTAAAATAAATAAATAAATAAAATAACATTTGTGCTTTGTGTATAGAAACTCTCAAGTAATTCCAATGTAAGCTGTTCTAAATGATAGAAATTTGATAAAGCGTATGTTAATGCTACTGCACTACAGAAAGCATTGTGGTATAATATTATTGTTTTACATAATAATAATAATAATAATAATAATATATATATATATTAAAGACTTTGGCATGTTTAACATTAAGATTTTCAACATTATACAATAATATTTAGATACATTAAGGACTATAATAGGAAACTGCTGGAATTACATATAAATTAAAAGTTCTGGTAAGCTCTCATTATTGATATTAGTGCGCGCTAAGGAAAAGTACCACAACCTGAACTGATGTTAGAGGTTTCCTTGTTGAGCTACAAGAATGTTGGTCTCAACGACTACTGTTCATAGAAAGCTTAGAGAAACTAACCTTTTCACAAAGTTTAACCGCCAATTTTATGCCAATTACAAGATTGGAAACGTTTGGATTCGACATGACGCCCACACGACGTCCGATTAATTTCAGTATATTTCTTTCACGGATGCCTTTGAACTGGGAACATGATTCTTTTGATTTGGAGAGAACATGAAACGTGTTATCACCTATCACACGTCCGTGAAATAGAATCACACAGAACGGATATTATTAGTGTTCTTGGCAATGTCTCTTTGGATAGACGTTCAGACTTTTACGTCTTCCAACGGGAAATCATGAATTTTTTTATGTATAGGGATAACATCTTTGGTTCTTATTCCTCAATGGATTCAGTACAATTCACAATGATTTCCTACTGGAAAACGACAGCGCTAGACCGAAGTGGCTTTCATAATGAAAGATTACATTCAGAAGTCAACACATCAAATCAATTAAAGGCCAACTACAATCCCAAATTGAATCTCGTGAAGCATAGATGCTTTAGGCAGATATGCTGCTGTATTCAGTTAACAGCATCTGTCGCTTACCTCGCTTACAACTGCTTAGTATGAGCAAATGCTATCCCGTCCTAACGAACTCACCAACCACATAGTTAATAATAACTCAAAATAATCTAGTGTGCCACTCACACAAATACCTCTTTCCCTGAAAATCAATACTCTAAATCATATTGGAGATTAAGGGGTAAAATAACGAGTACTGTTATGTAAGCATATGTTTAAACAATTGAAATTAGGCTTCGAAGCAGCCTTATTTGACAAATAATACCGCCCCCTCAACCTCCTGTTTTATTATTGTACATCATTTTACATAAAATTCTAATCAATCATTAAATTCAAAATTTTATTTAAAAATATTCAGACAACTTCGAAACGCAACATTAATTTAAACTTATCAATCTTGATTAATCTTTTCTAGTAACAAATGTATTACATTCAAAATACCACATTTGGATCGCCTGAAATTATTTGTTTACTATTTGCTGTAAGAGACCCAGACAAAGACCAAACGTTAGAAGTTTGTCTTCGGTATTTTCAGAGAGCCTCAAAACTTGTAAATATACAAAACGCAAGCGATGAATATTTAGATTAATAAAATGCTTTATTTGCCATAATGTAATGTGGAATTGATTACAATTCCTGAGCAGATTTCCTGAACATGGTAAAATATTACAGTAAAGAACTTCCAAAAACCATATAAAAGGATGTTATAACTTAAATATTGGCAGTCCTATATATCTCCTTAAAGTTATGTACATATCAGATAGTGCAAATAAGTATTGTTCTATAATTATAACACACGGCATAACCTGAAGTACACTTCCATTAATTTTCAAGTATTGTCCAACTACAGTGTAGTTATTTTGTGTAACCCTGTAGACAAACAGTGAATGATTTCTATACCATATTCTACATCAAAGATTTTTTATTATATATATATATAGGTTTTATTTTGTTTAGTGCAATATATAGATGTTTAAATTCTACTTACTTGCAATTTCTTCCGCAGACGTAATGTTTTTGAATTTTCTTGGGTGTCTCCGTACACGAACCACCTTGATCTTAATGAAATATTTAGAGTAGCATCCTTATGTGATACACATTTAGAATAAAAAGTTTGGACTTTCTGCTATAATTTGTTTTTTAGATATGCTGATAAAAGGGAGACATACAGACACACAGACAAACACACACACAACCCAACAACTAAAACCATGATATTTGGATTCAGAAATCATCAAAACGTGTAAATATAACAAAAACTCAGTTTCAAATATTTGATCCCAAAACAATACTTTCTCTACTTTATGGGTAAGAGAAAGTAAAAAATTGAACATTACATATACAGTCGATAACAAAAGCCTCCGTATACTAGCAAAAATTTCGATGTAAAAAAAGATACACTTAATACAGTTTTGTTAAAAAAATCCTTGTCGAATCATGTTTTTAGTCATTCTAAAAACGGGATTCGACAAGGATTTAGTAACAAAAAAGTATTAAGTGTACTTATTTTATAAAAGAATTTTTGCTAGTGTTCGGAGACTTTTGTTACCGATGTACTACATTGCTTCTATGTATGATCCTACTTGATAATATAGTCAACTACACTAATTGTTCATAAATGACCAGATAGATTTGATTTAAGAGGGTTTGTCTGTCAAGCATCACAAAATGTAAAAAACGAATCATGTTCAAACTTCAGGAGTGTAAAACAACATCTTATACTTCATACATACCAGTAAATGTTTTGCCACGAAAGCAAAAGGGGAAACAGTAAAAAATTGAAGGAAAATCAAAATGTCTGGGATCTCCCTGTAAAAATCCATGCATAAAATGCGTTCTGGCTGTAGAATGTAGTTATGAAGATTTTCCTTATTACATATGTATTACGTTGATTTCTTTGGGAGTTGACCTATTTTTTTTCTGAAACTACCACGTATACTCATGGTGATATAACGGTTTCTTTTGAAAATTTCCACATTTTTTAACTATAATAAGCTTAGTAAACTTTTAAATTTTCACGAGAAATTTCATTCGCGTAATTAAATAGCCAAAAGTATTGAGCTACATATTAATGCAGGCGCTAGAGGAAAGTGAGTTCGTAAATTATAGGGATCGAATTCCTTTACTGGATTTTATATAAGAATAGCTGAAATATTTTTAATATGAATCTGGCAGGTCCATTTTTTGGTCCTATTTTTTTTTTTTTTAACCCCTCTTCTCTTTTGTGTAAAGGAAATCTGTAGACTGCATGCTATGAAATCATTTAAATGATGATTTCAGCCATAAATTAAAGTTTATTCTGTTGATGAAAGTTATGATGGGTTGTTCAATAGTGTAGAAAGCAAAATAATAATAATAATAATAATAATTATAATAAAATGAAATAAACATTTTTTTTATTAATAAAAAGAATATAAAAGAGATGCAGCGAATTTAAATATAAATATATGCAAGCAAGATAAACAATTACTCGTTTTTATTTAGACAAGCACTACTGATACATTTATGAATGAAACACAAAATGATCCTGACTTTTTACAACTGCAAGACATTGTTTGACCAATATTAACAATGTTGAATTAATGAATCTGGCAGTGACAGTTTAGTTTTGGGCGTAAGTCAACATTAAGCTTTCAGTTCCGAAATACACAGTAATCAGTGGACTGTAACTGTATTTGATATACACTTTCTAAATAAATGCTTGTACTGTTGACCTTAACAAATGAAAGTAAAAAGCATCTGTCGTACAGATTACCTTTATTAAATTAAAACCAAAACCTATATTTCAAAACCTTCAGTTGCTACATTCTCACATTGCATTATGCTGTCAAATCTACTAATAGTATCGCAACTACTTACAGCATGTAATTGCAGCAAAAAATCACACATGCTTTTACCCAGGATTCAGCAGCCAAATGCCATCATAGAAGATATTTCTTTGTGCGAGAACCATCGAACCATACACCTAGGCAACCAATATTTTCTAATCATTTCTAATAATAAATTACAAGGATGAATACATCTCTATTGGCGCTGAGAATAATAAGTTGAATTGTTTGAATACTTATTGCACTAAATATGTGACAAAACATCCTTGTATCTGCTTCTAAGTAGTTTGATTGTAATATAAGTACCTCAGAATGTAAAGACCCTTGTATTTTGTAAGATTTTGTTGGGTTTTGTTGTCCCGGTGAAAATATTACGAAACACGCGTCTCCATATTTGAACGAATTAGAAACATTGAAACACTTAATGAACTGTTTTTACTTTATAGTAGACAGAATTTAAATTAATTTTAAAAACGACGCAAAACATATTCTGATACGTTATGCAATACATCACGGTCTAAAAACATTAATTATTTTAAGAGCATTTGATCATCGATCTAATGTATTCAACAAAATACATTTATCATACGTTGATAAGGTATTTTAAAGAAATGCTTTGTATGACGTATTTAGTTATAAAAATGGTATTATTGTTATAATTTATAGAGCAATCTATATGTTATCCAAAGAGTTAGGTATTGTGTATAGTAACTACTGGGTATGTATTTAAGTTAAGTTATATTCATTTCGGGAATATAAACAGATACATATCGATGCAAATGACGTATCGATACAAACTGGGTTAGAATTACAATTACCATAGCAATGAGGTATAGCATGTTATTTACACTAAGAAAATTTCAAGGTGATTCCTGAAGAACTTCTTTGTTTTCATTTATTGCTAAATAGGTTGAAATTTTATTATATTTTAAGTTCTCAGTGTCAATCTCTATTGCGGTAGATTTTCTTAGCTCATTTAGTTTACATAAAGGAATTATTTTAATACTGCTAAGAAAACATTTTCTTGCGATGTGAGATTTTACAATAAAAATTCTGTACTGCTAAGAAATTTTAAAGCTAATGAAATAAATATATTTTTTTTAACATATTTTATTTTGAAATTCTTTCGCATTAAATATTTTTTTTTTAAATATGTTAGACAATAAATAAATAAATATAAATAAATATAAATAAATATAAAAAATCTCATGTCACTAAAAAAGATTTTTCTCTGGGTAATAAAGTAACTTATTTACTGTAATTGGATAAGCGAAGTAAATCTACCCGAATGCAGTTTGTAGTCAAGACTTTTCTAACATAAAGGCACTCTATTGTTGATGGAAAACAAATCTCATTACATTATAGAGTTTATGAATAATAAATTATTCATTTGAATTTCGTAACTGCAAAAGATTTGCTATAAGTTACTGAAGAGTGAAGATTGATTGTGCTGAAATACTTTAGCTTTCTACATTTCCTTCTTTAAAGTGTGATTGTTAGAAGTGTATTTGAATCTCATTTTAGTTTTTTTTTTCTTCATTTAGACAAATTTTAGTTATCTCTTCTATTTTAATAAAGTACGTTGATTAATATGCAACCATTTTTTCAAAAATATAAATATTTCAAATTGTGTCAAACCATCTTTATTTTGAAATTCGTGTTATTAAAATATAACATTACGACTTTAAAAATAAAAATCTGGAGTGACTCCACTCGACTTTCCGAACATTGAGTAATAAACAGTTTTGTAGATAAAGTAAAGAAAGAGGAGTTGTTAAACAAACAAAAGAGAGAAAACCATAATAGAGTGTTTGAGTATTTTTCTCCATCCATTACACGATGTTTTATTTACGCTACTGAACTTTGAGCCCCTAGATCATAATGATAAAGACTTTTTCGTTGTGTCCCTGTAAAAACCTATAAATGCTAGATTCACCAAAATGCTTATAGTTAGTGCAACAGTGATTTATAATACTCATATAAATTTTCAGCTCAATTCAATAAGGCGTTTAGATGCTATCGTACTTTTAAAAATTTAGTCCCATAGGCCATAATGATAAAGAATTTTTCTTTGTGTCCCTGTAAAAAAACTGTAAAGGCTAGATTCACCAAAATCTATACAGTTAGTTCAACTGTGATCTATAACATGTGTACAAATTTTTTGCTCAGAATAATAAGGCGTTTAGACGCTATCACACTTTTAAAAATTTGGCCCCATAGGCATAATGATAAAGAATTTTTCTTTGTGTCCCTGTAAAAAAAAACTATAAGTGCTAGATTCTCCAAAATCTGTACAGATTGAGTATTTGTGACCTATAATATGTGTATAAATTTTTTGCTCAATTGAATAAGGCGTTTAGATGCTATCGCACTTTTAAGATTTTGCTCCCATAGGCCATAATGATAAAGAATTTTTCTTTGTGTCCCTGTAAAAAAACTATAAGTGCTAGATTCACCAAAATCTATAGAGTTCGTACTATGGTGACTTACAATATGCGTACCAACTTTCAGGTTAATCGAACAAAGCGTTTAGACGCTAGCGTGCTCACTCACAGACATACACACATACATACACACATACACACATACACACACACATACACACACACATACATACATCATCGTAAAAATAGTGAAAACGGACTCAGGGGACCTCAAAACGTATAGAAACATCAAAATCTCGAATTCGGATTTTTGACATGATTACAATACTTTCCTCACTATAGTGTTCGGAAAGTAAAAAGAAGTGAAGAATGTACGATTTTCTAAGATTTTTAAAGGATTTAAAATACGTTTTCTAGGTACATCGCTTTAACTTGTAAGTACTTTACATCATTAAGGATGAATATCAATATATATATATATATATATATATATATTACTATAAAAAAAAATCATTATTACTGTTTTTATACTTTTAACTTTTATAGGAAAGCAGAATATTACCTTTGTGTAGTCTTGTAACGTAAAACATTTGTTAAAGGTAGAAAATATCTGTCACTT
The DNA here is from genome assembly GCA_963930645.1 of Salticus scenicus. NCBI lineage: Eukaryota > Metazoa > Arthropoda > Arachnida > Araneae > Salticidae > Salticus > Salticus scenicus. The sequence continues at coordinate 220,029,772 of OZ005656.1, read as the reverse complement.
TCTGTCAGAAAATTTCTGTTATGTAAAACTACAGAAATTTACTATAAAATTCCACATGAAACTGTCAGGGTTATTTTTTTTATGAAAAAAAAAAAAAAAAAAAGCCCTGAAGAAAGGGGAAAGAAAAGATTTTTTCGGAAGATTTCTGTTTGATCTGTTACAGAAAATTTAGGATAACGTATTTTTCTCCTACTATCACTGTAGGACACAAAATATTTTGTATTGTGAAAATAATATTAACAATAAATAATAGTAATGACGATGGTGATAATGATAATAATAATGAGAGTAAAACATTTAAAAAAGAATATATAAAAGAATCTCAGTTCGATCAAGTTGGAAAAACTTGAAACATCAATTATCTTTTTGAAGGCTTATAATATAAATGAATATGGCAGGATTAATTTTCTGTTTACATTATCGTTTTTAGATAATATAAGGAAATTTTGATAAATTAAAACATTTTATTTAACTATGTTTAGTTATGAATATAATATCATACAAAATGCAAGTTTGCGAGAAAAATACAGGTAAAAAAGAAATTAGTTAATTTTAAATATAGTGAGGAAAAAAAAAACGAAAATCAAGCTAAGACATTAAATAGTAATTGTAAAGATGATAATTAATTCAAATGAATTATGAATGTAACTGAATGAATATGCATTAACCAAAATTCGAGAAAACGAAGAAAGAATTAGCAGATTATGTTCCTATTTAATTGTTATTAATTATCTGAAACTTAAATAAATTATTCCATAATGGTTCTGGTGTAGCAGGAATTTTGTGCACTTAAAAAGAAGAATAAGAAAAATTAAAAAAAGTTTCCATTTTGTAATAGAAAATTGAATTAGGCATTCGTTCATGCAATTCATCAATTTTACATAATCTAAGATAACATAAACTATACGAATGTAGAAAACAGATATGAGAATTTTTAAAAAGAAAATATAATTTATATTATTTAATGTATGTTATTGTTTTTTTTTCGTTGTACAGTTATTTATTTGTTTAAAATCTATCTTTTCCAATTGTGATTACATGAACCAAACACTGGTTGATAATAATAATAATAATAAAACTGTATGTTGATTTAAAAAAAATGAGTATGTAAACACCATACATTGCATGATCATGGGCTCGTTCCATATTTGTTTAATTTATGTAGGGATGGTCTTATTTATTTCTAAAACACATATTGCATTACAGGGTATGATTTCATTACAGTGTATGATGCTTAGAAAAAATGGCATATGAAAATATGACGTGTCTGTAAAAACATAACGCCAATATCGTAACCACAGAATACATTCGTTTTTATTATTTTTGCAGGGATGGGCTTATTTATGTCTAAGCAAAACACATATTGCATTACAGGGTATAATTTCATTACAGTGTATGATGCTTAGAAAATGGCATATGGGAATATGACGGGTCTACAAAAAACATGAAGCCAATATCGTATCCACACAATACATTCCTTTTCAATATTTTTGCAGGGATGGTCTTATTTAGGTCTATGCAAAACACGTATTGCATTATAGGATATGTTTCTTTACAATGTATGGTGCTTAGAAAAATGGCATATGATATTATGACGTGTCTACATGAAGCCAATATCGTAACCACATAATACATTAGTTCTTAATATATTTGCAGGGATGGGCTTATTTATTTCCATACAAAACAAATATTGCATTCCAGGGTATGATTTCATTACAGTGTATGATGCTTAGAAAAATGACATATGATTAATATTTTTTGCGCCAGTTAAAACCAGTTACATATGTTCCGAAACAATTACAAGATGTAAAAATGTAGAATTCCAGTTAGACATTTATTTTTAGTGACATGCTATAAACATTTTCTAGGAACATTTGATAATGTATTCAGTGCAGTGTAATAGTTGACATATCTAGATATTATTGTTTCTATGTATTCTGTGTGCTTGTATTTATGTCTGTGTTTACAATGAACAAAACTGTACAGGAGATATATAAAGCATTGCTATACACTATAGTAAAAAATTAAAGCATTTGGATTTTTAAAAATATATTTATAAATCATATTAATACTGCGTGTAAATAAATATCACAAACAGGAAGGTTATTTTTATACATTTATATCCTTTCTATACTATTTTAAAAATCTTCTGTTTACTATACAAAATTAATGCTGAAGCATTATAATAATAAACTGGCGTAACACATTCAACTTTAAGAACATTCTGTCGGATAAAGCAATTGAAGCGAAAAAATATTTTTGAGAAGGGATCAGAAAATAAAATTGACTAAGAAAGTTTTATGAAAGAGTCAAAATAAAGGAAAGCATCGAAGTTTTAAATCCTTCAAAATAAATACATTTTTGGAAGCTCTTTAAAGCTCATTCAAGGATTTCAAATACGAAAAACTCTGATGCACATTCAAAAAAGAAGTAAAGTAAGATTAAATGTTTCATTCTATACATCCTGATTATTTCAAAATACTTAATAAAAAGAAATATGTAGTATGTATTGAAGTAGATTAAATGTAAGAAACCATATAGTATTTCGAATAAATTGTCGCACTTATTTTAGAATAAAATGGTACTTATACAGGATAGTTATAATTAAACTTCCACTATAAAAATTCATCCTACAGCGAAAACGGGTGAATGGAATGCAACTAAATATGTTATATAGACTATACACGAGATGCGCTCACGGAATTTTGAAAAAAAAAAAAATGTGCCAAAATGTCCACCAGAACACGCCTTTTCCGAATAAAACATTGAATTTAACACAATAAACAACCAAAACGGAATACAGAAACAATATTAACAATAAAGAACAAGAATTAAGAGTAATAAAATTTAAATGTTGTAAAAACCGTCAGTGCTACAAAAAAAATTGTCGAGATTTGCATGATTGCGAAATAGAGGAAGCTTTATGCAAAACAGGCATTACTTAATGTGGATCGATGATAAAGTGATTTGAAACTATTTTTCACATAGTTGGTAAAAATCAGCCTTCATCTCCATTCTATCAAAAAATAATTTGCAGGTTGATGAATTAAATTTCTGAATCGAAATTTTGTGGCCGTTTGGAGTTATGCCATATTCTAATTTGTCACTTGATATAACTGCTTTAATGCAGACTCGATGACCTTGCCAACGTAAATTATGTGAGAAGTGCCGAGCTCGTTATCAGCGAGGGTAGCTCAGTGGTTAGAGCATCCGCGAGTTAAGCGGAAGGCCCGGGGTTCGATTCCCGGCTCTGGTATTTTTCACATAGTTGGTAAAAATCAGCCTTCTACTGCATTCATTCAAAAATTAGAAACTAGACCGAAAATGTTAACCTTTTGAAAGGGGCTGATACAGCATCTGTCACGCTTCACCATAGGATTTTGTAAGAGCCTCTCTCAAAAGGTTAATATTGTTTCTGTATTACGTTTTGGTCATTTATTGTGTTAAATTTAATGTTTTATCCGAAAAAAGAGTCCTCTAGTGGACATTTTGGATTTTTTTTTTTTTTTTTTTTTTTTTTCAAAATTCCGCGAGTGCATCTCTTTTATAGTCTATGCACCAAATTTCGTTGCATTCCGTTCACCCGTTTGCGCTGTAGGATGTTATTTATTGGGGGAAATTTAATTATAACCACCCTGTATATAATTTTAAAGGGTTATTTTTATTTTATAAAGAACGTATCATTAGAAATTATCATTTATTAATCTATAAGCATAGACCGTGTCTGCAGATATTTCTTTTTTTTTATGAGAGTTTATAACAGTCCCTTTGAAAATGTTTTAAATATTGTTTTTTAAATAATATATTTATTTATTTAAGATGTATGTGTATGTCATAATAAATGTAAGCTTTACTTAAGTATATGACTTAAAGCTACATAATTTAAAAAAAAAAATCGATTTGTTTTCAGCACTGTTTCACATCTTTGTAAATTGTTGTAATGTGTTACATAAAAGCACTTTTATTTATTTATTTATTTATTTTTCACATTCTATCAGAATTAAATTCAGTTAAAAAAAAACAATGTTTAAAGTTTTAATTACTGAAAATACAGTGTAGTTCTGTTTGAAGCTGAGTTTGATTCGTAAACAAATTTTAGAAGAAAATCTTTGCGTGTTTGTGACAATTTTTATTATTTGATTTAGGATTTTGTACATAAATATGGAGCATAAGTAGATGCAATCCTTCACAAGCTCAAAAATATGTAGTTACAACTGCAACACAAAAGCTGAATTGCACTGCTGATTCTATGCTGCCTGTGTTTTTACATTTATTTCTGCTGATGTAAGATCATGCTTATATATTTCCAGCTTAAAAAATAACTGTTACATATTTATAACCCGTAGGTATTCTATTTCATTGGTTTTTATTGTCAATTTATGAATAATATTTTTTATCTATTTTTATTTTTATTTATTTATTTATTTATTCTATCAACGTGCACAAAAATAATATGTTTTCTAGAAACAGCAAAAATTAAAAAGCCTTGTCTTTAATGAAAATTGAAAATTATTAAGCTTTCAATTATTTTTGATCTCGAATAAAGTATGTATGTTTTATTTAAGGAAAAGTCCAATAGCTTAACATTTTGCTCATACTATTATTTCACATAAATTCAAATAATAAAATTTATACATTACACAAATACATTGCACTGTAGTTTACTTGGAAAACAATAAATACGGTACTATAGACGTGCAGTGAATTGTACTAATTCGCACTTATGTCACCGAAGAAAAAACCTTTGCCATTTAGCCAAATTTATTTTAACGAGTGGATTTTAGATTTATTTCGCCATTTTAACAATGATTTTGTACAGTTAATCAATTTAACTTGATTAAAAACATTATTCTTATAAGGATAAGCGACGTCATAGATGTCTTTGTAAACAGCAACGAGTGAACAAAGCTCTAAAACAACAAATGTGTTTGTGTAAATCCGAAAAAAAAATTCTTATTTAAACAAGTTTAATTAGCAAAAATGATCGGTTAAATGAATAATATGTGTTCTGGTTAGCAAAAGTTGAAACGTTCCTTCGCCCATTTTTACACAATGTTTTCAAAATTGATTATATTAGGACTGAGGGCCTATTAGTCTCAATCTGGGATTTTTGCGTTGTCGTTTTCGATAGTTGGACATTTGTCGAAATCTAAAATTTATCGAAAATATAATTGAATAATTTGAAAGCGATGTTATAATTTGAAAAAAAAAAAAAAAAACTAATAGTCCTCCGTCCTAAACTAAATTCTGCCTTTGCCAGAATTTCATCAAAATCTTTTCTTTTAAATTATTATTGAAAGGAAAAGAAAAGAAAATTAATAATAATCAGTATCGTTACAAGCGATATCGAAAAAGTTTTTTTTTTTTTTTTTTTTTTTTTTTTTTTTTTTTTTTTTTGAAATAATTTTGAATTAGGAAATAAGGAGTGCGCGAGCAATATGAAATAAAAATAAGTAAAAATATGAATTTTACTGTTTTCTTTTCTTTTTTTTTTTTTTTTTTTTTTTTTTTTTTTAAACAGTTTGGCGCATTTTACTGCAAACAATTAATGCTGCATTTCTTACTTTTGATTGATGAAGTAGATCACAATAACGCATAAAATGTAATCTCAAAAATTGTATACCTCATCGCACCATGGTACTCTGATAGATTTCTTTTAAAGTAAATTAGGTATATAATGTTCGAGATTAAAATTTCTAAAATTACTTGGAAATAAAACAAAATTTCAATTTCAATTTATAAACAAATCATTCATTGAAAACATCTAATATATTATTGAAAGAAATATCACATATTTTAACATTCATGTAAATAGTCATTTTAATTTATCTTTCAAATGCCTTTTAAAATAATAGTACACTATTAATCTTACGATAACAAAAAGCAACATACTTTACGTATTAACTTAGAGAGAAAAAGTATATTTTACTTTTTATGGAATTTTTATTTGAGATCCGTTAAATTTTTACTTCAGAAATATCTAAAACTTAAATAATGTTTTCTCTATTATTTTAAGGAAAAACCTTTTGAAAGACCAATGGAAATAAGCTAAAAACACTATTTCATTTATATGAAAAACAAATCATTTTTCTTGTTTTTAGAAAAGAGAGAATGAATAGCCATGTTGAATTAAAATATCTCACCGTTACGAAAGAGAGATAAACTTTACTTTACTTAAAGTAATGTTTTTAAATCAGTTTTTTAATTAAAGATCAAAACACTTAAAAAAAATAATAATAACAAAACTATTTAAAATTTAGGAGAAATATTTTACGAAACGAATAAATCTTTCTTTATATATATATATATATATATATATATATATATATACACTTTAATTTACACACAAAAAAGAGAAAAATAAATATATTTTTGAAAGGAAAGAAATATCACCCTTTATATATTAAACAAAAGAAAGAAAAATCATGCGGTTCAGGTAAATTGAAATACCTTCAATCTGCATTTAGAGGTTACATTGTTTAATATTTAAATACGTTTTAATCTCACAATGACGCCTTAACCCTACAAGGCACCCAGTTCCATATGTGGAAGACAGACATTAATCGTTCATATAGCTATAAAACTATTAGTAGCGACATCTCTTGACATCTTGATTGAATCTACTGACATTTAGCAATATAGTAACACGAATCTTTACATAAAGATGTCGTTCGTGTTTTTGTTATAGTGCACAAAGTGTGAAATTTGAATGAAAGTGATACGTTAGTCGCTTGTCTGAATTTAAAAAAAAAAAAAAAAAAAAAAAAAAAAAAAAAAAGAATAGTTATTGAAGAGTTTTGACTCGAAAAAAAAAAAAAATACTGTGTGTTAAACAAAGTGTATATTTTGCAAAGGTAAGTTTTTTTTTTTTTCTTTTTTTTTTTTTTTCTAAACAATAGTAAACGTATTCGTAAATCATATTTTTATGTATGTTCCATATACGGAACGTTGAGCTAAAAAGTTGATTTTTCCGAAAAATATGGTTTTATTTTTATTTTTATAAGTTTTCCTTATCTTCTGATCACTAATTTCAACCTATATATTTTTGCCGTGCACTAAAAAAAAAATTTGAGCATTGTAGGGTTAAAGTGGATTTTGTTACTTTATTTATCCATTTAAAGCATCTCTCTCTCTCTCTCTCTCACTCTCTCTCTCTCTCTCTCTCTCTCTATATATATATATATATATATATATATATATATTATAATTTATCATTATGGATGTTTCGGAGACACAGTAACACAATTTTGTTCCTCGCAGCATATTTAAAATATATATATATATATATATATCAAACCAATCAGCTATACCCTCGGTCTCAGTTCAGTATATTTGAACAAGACATTATATCTATTGAAGAATATCCAAATAAGGGTATCTTTTTTACAAAAAGTGTAAGCCCAAATGTCCCACATAACAATCTTGTAATAAATACTAAGAAAAAAAAATATTGTACATTACAGGAACAGAAAATGCTTGCATGTTTTTCTTTTAAAAAGCATTCTGCAAATTTTAACACGCAACATATTTTTTCTCCCAGCATGTAAAAAGCCTAGCAAGTAATAATATATAAAATTGCTATTTTCTTTAATTTTGTTATCATTTCTGTTTCAAGCATTATTTTTAAGTTATGTTTTGAATAAAATTTGTAGCAAATAAATGCACTATTAGTAATAAATATATTAGTAATAAATGTACTATTGCTGCACTATAATCTGTTACTTCTTTGTTACTCATTAACTGATTAAGCAATAGTAAAAATTTATATATTCTGTTTTTTCTTTGATATTTATAAGCTAAACTGCTTTTAAGAAACAATAACTATTCTTCATCAAATGATTTATAAAGCAAAGAACCGATGTTAATGTCAAAATGTTTATATTTATATTACACAGCCAACCTTTAGTTTATTTATAGAATAACTAGATTTATTTGTAGAATAATATTAATTTATTAAGTAAACTTAAAAAGTAACTAATTTATAGAATAATAACAAATTTATATATCCATTACATACAGTAAACTAATTAGATAGTTATTTTAATAAATAAGTAAATAAATAGTTATTCTAAGAAACAATTGAATTACAATCTTTAATGGAATCATACACACACACACACACACATGTATATATACCGGGTGTCCAATAAGTATGTTGGCCTTTTAGGAGTTCATAAAAATTGAATGAATTGGTAAAATTAGACTGGGTTGGTGGAAGTATTATTGTAGTGAAGGTTATTATATATATAAATATATTGTGTAAAGAAGAAAAAAAATAGTTATATGTTTCTTTGATAGAAGGCGCTGGACAGATGCGTAACGAGTCATATAACTTACACAGTTTTACAATTTTAACACGTCATTTCTTATTTTCCTATTCTAATTGTGCATACATGAAGCTCTAATTTCGATGCTCTTGTTAGAAAAAAACGTTATTGTTAAAGATGTTTTACCTCAGCTAAGAATCGCCGACGCAAGATGCAGTTAACGGTGTTGCAACTCCTTTGCAAACTGTAATTTGTTGTGATGACGTTCACATGGAATAGAAGTTATATGTTTGTAAAAATTTACATGTATACAGACATATTTTTACATGCGCTTTCTAATAACAAAAACTCAAACTATTATTATAAATAAATAAATAAATAAATATATATATATATATATATATATATAATCCCACTTCACGAGAATAAGTTTTTAGCTGATCGCATTCAATTCTATCAATTACTTCAATTTTTATGAATTTTTTAAATTTCTTCAAAGTTATGGAACACTGGGTACATATATATATATATGTGTGTGTGTCAAACTATGAAAGTGAAATTAAGCATAAAACAATGCACAAAATAATAATAATAATAATAATAATAATAATAATAATTAATAAATAAATAAATAAACTAGTAGGTTTTGGCCACTACAATACATTTTTTAATATTTCCCTATAAAAATAATCTCAGTACAATAAATTTATTAAAATTGTTATTTATTAAAATTATCTACCATGATAAATACAGATGATTTTCGTCTTTGAGAAAACTGACACTAAATATTCAAAGAAAGACAGTATATTTTATACAAATAACATCTTTTAAAATTTGTTTTCATAATAATTATCTCACATATTATGTTTCGTGCAGCCATATGTCATAGAAGATGAGATATAACTTTCCTGTCCTTGGAAAATTTACAATTTACCAGCGATAGCTATTGGTCGATATGCATCCAAATTGAATCATCATAATGTTTTAAAATGGCTTTTTCCCAAATCAAGTTTTGTTTCTTTATATGTGGTAGAATCTGAGATATAACCTTCCCTTAAATTGCGGAAATTTCTGTATAGCAGCATTATATTCTGAGCGATTGGCACTGAAAGTTCACAGGCCCTAATTTGTGTGAAAGTGCATCTGCATATAAACTTATATGCAGTTCTGTAGAGTAGAACTTGAGATATAGTCATCCTTTAAGATGTGGAAATCGTTAATAATAGCGATACCTGTAAAAGAATTAAAACTAAAAGTTGACAGGCAATAATAGTGCATCTACATAAAAATTTATATGAAAACCTCTGCAGTAATTCCGAAGATACAGTCGCCACAAATGATTTATCACACGCACACAGACAGACTGTCATTTTCTACAAATGATCAAATCGTGTATTTGGCTACTCAAAACATGTTAATCTAAAGAAAACCAGTGGTCTAAAAATTTTATGAATCCAATGCTTTCCTCTATTTAATATAGAAGAAAGTAAAAATTATAAACAGTTTATTATTATTATTACTATAGTTATTATTTTATTTATTACGTTTTGGTGATCAACAAGATATATTTCATAATTTAAGCTCAATATTGAAAATACTAAATCTGAAATCGCATACTAAAAATAATCTCATGCATTTCGAATGAACAAAACTGATTTTAAGAGTAATTAACGTTACACAAATCGATAAAAGTTCTTTTATACACTTTCTAGACAATATAAATAATAAAATTTAATTAAATACTACTATATTTCTTAAACCGATAATCAAAAAGTATTTTTAAAATAATTTAAAATTAAAGTAAATGTATTTATTTATTTATTTACTTATTATTTTTTTTTACAAAATTAAATCCAAATATTTTAAAGATTTAACTTTTTTCAAATAAATTTATGGAACCGTCTATTTAAATAAATCCTTTGAAATAATTTAAAAAGTTTCGTGATAAAGTTTACATTCTTTAGAAACAAGTAAAAGATTTATTTATAATCTGTTTTACTTCACTGTTGCCTGTTTTTAGGAATTGAATATATATTTAATATAAATGAAAAGTACTTTTGTTTTGCTGATATTAAAATTTATCGATATGAATAGAAAGAAATACCTTGAATAAATTTTACGTTGGAATACGGATATACTTTTCTTATGAATGAAAATTCTATATTTGTTATGTGTACAATCTAAACTATAAGTTGTTTTGTTTCTACATTATTTTTATTATATCTTTATATCTAAATAGATTTTTAAAAAAGAAAAAAGAAAAAGAAAACTTTTGAACATATTCTAACATGTCATAAAATTCCATTTTGTGTGTGTTATTTCATTTTTAATATCTTACAACTAAGTTTAAAAACATATATGACTTACCACACAAAAGAAAACGTAGTCCTTATAAACTAATTACAGTCCTTAATGTATCTGAATATTTTTTCGTAGCCCTGTAAATCTGAATGTTAACAAAATCATATACAATACAAAACATTATTTTGTCATTTTAACGACAAATGTCAATTTCTTTATGATTTTTACTGTAAGAAGTTGTTTAAATGCAATATATAAAAATGTCTGTTCTAAAATGCAGTGCATAGGCATTATTTATTTATTTATTTATTTATTTTTATTTATTTATTTATTTTTGGGGGAAGGGGTGATGCCCTGTACACAAATCACTTGCACAGGACCTATTAATGTCATTTACAATAAGTAACATTCCATAGTGAATTTGAATAACACATATAATTTTCTAAAATTTTGGAAGTATTTACGGACCCTGAGGGCGGGCAGATAGATGAACAGTCGTAAAGACAGATACACAAATTGAAATCATATTCACACTTTTTTAATTTTAAAATGCGTTAAATCGCTTAAAGTAAACGAAAATGCAATTCCAGCAAATTTCAATAAAAGCCCTCACTGTAATTGGATATTGTTGCGTGGCACTATAAATCTAACGCTAATCATACTACATTCCGTAGAAAGCATTATTTTGTGCATATAAATAAAATATTTCAATTTTATAATGATTTGCTCAAAGCAATGTTATTAAAATTTGGTTTATAGAAATACCTCTCATAGAACGAAAGCTTTGGAATAACTTCCGGTGGTATACAAAACAGTGGTAGTATTTATTCCATTTTACACAGCAAACATCGGATAGAGAACTTGAATAACAGATTTCAATTTCATTGAAATTTGTGTAAGTAAAGGAATTAAGATATAGTTAAAAAAAATACCTCTCATAGATCACAGTGCTATGAAATACACTCATGTCCATAAATTAAGGATAATTCAGATTCACACTGAAATCGAACTTTAATGCAAAAATTTCACCTGTAGAAATACCACACACATCTTTAAGAATAATATACAGATTATAAGAAGCCATCAGATGACGCCGATATGATGTTACAATGACGAAAGTGTAAGAAGGGGGTAGATAAGGAATCGGAGCAAAGAAGGAAAATTTTTCACAAGCGTTCTTGTGTGCCGCTCAGTGCCACAACCGAATATTTGTGACACAGAGGACGCATGCAGATAATTTTTTTACGTGGTAGAATTATCGGCCGACTAGAATGTGGGCGTACTCAGATAGAAGTATCGGGGAAACTTAGAATCGCCCAAAGTGTCATCTCTAGGCTTTGGCAACGATTCCAAAATGATGGAAATGCTAGTCGACGTTACAGTACTGGTCGGCGACGAGTTACAATTCCGAATGACCACCGGTATTTTGTAGTAACTGCCAAAATAAGCAGATAAAGCACAGCATCAGACCTGTCTCGTGAGCTGTCTGCAGCCACAAAAGCCGCAGTTTCAAGACAAACCGTGCATAGACGTTTGGGAGATATTAGTCTATATGCTCGCAGGCCTGTTAGATGTGTTCCACTCACGGCAATGCACTGTGCCAGCGGTTAACTTGGAGTAGAGAACGTGCAATGTGGACAGCGGCACAGTGAGCTTGTGTGATGTTTTCCGACGAGACGTCCAGGTTTAGCTTGAAGTGTGATTCAAGCCAGACTTTCATATGTAGAACATCAGGTACCCGTTACCACCAAAACAAAGTCATTGAACGACACCGTGTGGGGCAGGAGTGCTTCTTTTGGGGGGGGGTCATATTGGGCACCAGAAGAGATCTGCATTTCAAAATCGGAAGAATGATAGGCCAAACCTATCGGGACATCAGTCGGGAACACCATGTACGTTTGTTTAGGGGTGCCATGAACCCAGAATTTGTGTTTATGGATGACAATGCGCGTCGTCACCGTGCAAACGTTGTACGAGGATGCCTACAATCTGAAGCTATCATTCGCATGGAATGGCCAGCATTCTCACCTGACTAGAATCCGATAGAGCATGTGCAGGACATGCTTTTCCGACGAGTTGTAGTCCGTCAACCACATCCTGCATGTGTACCGGAACTTCGGAGAGCATTGCTTACTGAGTAGAGTAACCTTCCCCAAGATAAGATCAATAATTTAATACTCAGCATTCCTAGGCGTTGTAAGGACTGTATTTCATCATCTGAGAGACATGCAATGTATAAACCATCATACCAACCATGTAATGATAAATTTTTGTAAGGGAGATATTTTTTGTAATTGCTTCAGGGAGCAAATATCGTGGTTTTTATAAATGGTATCCTACATAAACCACCTTTTTTTGTTCGTGATCTTTTGCTTAATAAATGAACTTTATGAATAAGTCATGTTTGTTTTGTTTCTGAACCCTTATTTGCCTCATCTAGCATTGTCCTTAATTTATGGACATGAGTGTAATTTTGGGTGTCCTTGCACACAAGCCAGTAGAGGCATTTACTCCATTTTCAGTAGGAATCACCAATATTGAACGTGAATATCATGTATCTGTTTCCAGAAATTTCATGAATATTCACGAGAGTTAGAGCGTGGGTAGACAAACAGACAGATGGACAAACAAACCTAGCGAAGTCCATAACGCTTTTCAGCCTTATTAGATAGTGTTAAAACATTTAGAAAGTGATAAAAATGTTTATTATAAACGGAAATAAAATTCCATAAAATCTCTAATTATACTCATTAATGTAACTGAATATTTTTGTCTGCCCCTGTACATCTAATGTTAATCATACAGTATTCTTTAGAAAAGCATTCTTTTGTGCACATGAACAATATATTTTAATTTTATAAGAATTTGTGCAAAATAAAGTTCTTAAAATTTGGTTTATAGAAATACCTCTCACAATGCTTTAGAATACTTTCGGGTGTCCCTGTATACAAACCAGTGATGATATTTACTCCATTAATGGGGAACATCCGATAATGGACTTGAATAATATATTTCAATTTCATTAAGACTTGTGTAAAATAACGGTATTAAAATATGGTTTATAGAAATACCTCTCATAGAACACAATGCTTTGGGATACTTCGGATATCGCTGTACACAAATCAGAAAAGGCATTCACTGCATTTTCAATAGGGAACATACGATAGTGAACTTGAATAATATATATCAAATTGAAAAATTCCATGAATATTTACTGAAGTTAGAGCGAGCATAGACAGACAGACGAACAAACGGACAGTCAGACAAACCGTAGTCATTAGCACTTTTCAACCTTATTGTAAAGTGTTAAAAGAAGGAATACGATATAAATGATTCGTGTGAGACCCTATGTTTGATAAACCATTGAATATTATTCCACAAAATTTCAAATTTATTTAATGACTAGCCGCCTTCGGCGACCAGCTGGTTCGCGATCCCTGAAAAATCCAACTTTACGAAACTCCCGTTCGGTGGCGCCTGCGGCGACTTTTTCTTGTTTCAGGTCTAATAACAGCTTATCGATATATCGTGAAAATAGCTTATTGAAAGCGCAGTAAATTCCCGTGCGGTAGAGCCTTCGGCGCCCTCTTCCCTTTTCAATATCTGAAACAGCCTGTTCGCTCACCATGATATGATCTTTCCAATTTCTGACTTTAGCTAAGTCCCGCTCGGTGGCGACTGCGGCGCCGTATAACATTTTTTAAAAAGATTTGTGTCTGACGTATCTGTGGTTTTCTCCAAAACTTGCTTAATTCCGGGCTATATATCGTTAAAAATTATTAGTACGAAATGTGAGCGAAAATCTGAATTTGAAACTCTGTAAAATATAAAAGAATAAAAATTTTCTGTTTTTTCCGTAGTTTTCTCCGAAAGTTTCGTACAGAATTTGAACAGCTTATATCATTTTAATAGCCTGCAATAAAAATACTTTAAAATATCTTTTGAATGATGTATTATGTATTACAATAATAAATATCTATGATATATTTTAGACTCAAAATGGCTAATCTATCAAGGGCGATTAACGATTTCTATTGAAATCCATCTAAAATTTAAGAATTTCAAAACTGTTTTTTTTACAACTGAATTCATAAAAAAAAGGGAAAAAAATCAATATTATTCTGTTAAAAGTAACTCATGAACAGATGAAATTGGTGAATGGTGTCATTAACAGATGAAATAAAAATTAATTTAAGTAAATATAATATGTCTATTTATTTTATTTTTAAAGCTATACTTTAGATTTTTTAACTGCATACAGGTGAGCCATAATAACGGGCAATTTCGAAGTTCTGCTTTTGATCGATTTTAAATTGAAAAAATTCAAAAACTGCTTTTTTTATTTCCAGTATACTTTGTCACGTGCGCGAAAAACTTTTTCCCTACCTCTAGCACCTGGCACTTATTCTCTCTTATTCAATCTTATTCTCTCTTCTCTGTCAAGGTCAGTTGCAAGAGTTTCAGAAACGTCGATTCAGAATTTCATCGAAAACTGCCGCGATACTGAAAATTAAAAAAATTATAACTCATTCAGTTTTTGAAATTTTCTATCAATCTTTTGGGTATTCAATTGTGGAAGCGAGATCTATGTACAAAAAAAAAAAATGATTTATCTCTAAACGCTTTTGAGTTATAAAATGTTTTGTGAAAAAATCGATGTTTCGTAAAAATCTAAAAATATGGATCGCTAATCCGTATTTTGTAAAAATGTTTATATAGCTCAAAGAGGATTAAGTGTCCTTTCCAAATATACCAGTTGTTAAGAAATGGAACAGTTACTCGGTCGTACAGGGCGTTTCAAAAAAGACAATCGAGAAAAAGAGAAATTTTCGACCATTTTTAAAACATTTTTAAAAAATATAAGAAATCCGTATTTAAAAAAAAAATTGTACCGTAAGAATCGGTAATAAATGCTCTTTCTCGTGGTACAGGTGTATCTTCGATATTTCCAACAGATCGGAAGCGATCGCTTTAGAAAAACCCGCGAAATTTACCTCTCTCTGCTTTCTCTTTTGAGGAGCACGCTGAAAGGCGAAAATTACGATCCGCTCGCTTTTTAATTAGGCATTGGTCGACGTTTTAATTAATATCTCCGGAACTAATTAAAATTTTTAAATTCTGTTTTCACTATCAACTCGGGAAGGCTTCTGAGCACCCGTATGTGAAATTTTATACTTCTGCGTTCGGTAGGGGCTGAACGTATAGATGCACAGACAGACAGACAGACAGACAAACACCTTCTTTTATTATTATAGATGCAGCAAAATATTTGCGATGCACGTATGTGAAAGCTGCAGACAATTTGAATCCGTGATATCTTCAGTTGGTGTTTTGGTATTAATTCGATATATTCCTAAAAATGGTTGTGGTGTTTGTTTTTATATTATTTTTTTATATTTTATGTAATGCACTGCCAATAGTAACTAAATTGGCAAAATGGTGAGATAAGATTCTCTAGTTTCCCAAGAAAAGACAGTAAACGGTTCTATTCTATCGCGATCCGTTTATTATTATTATTATTACTAGCAGGCTTTGCCCGCTTCGCTGGTCACTATATTAAAATGATTTCTTTTTAATTGAATAATTGAAACGTTTAATTAAATATATTTCGACAGGCGGCAATTTTCGCCACAGCTTTAGTATGGGTGATATTAAATATTTTTTATAGCTTCTCGAATCTATACAACAAAACTATTATTAAAGCGAATATTCTCGAAAACAGTCCAATAGTAAAGCTTATTCTTCGACTATTTTGGAAACAGCTGAAGCTATTACTCATATAGCAAAATTCACTATTCGGTTAATGTTCTGGTATATTCTGAAAAACAGTTACTTGTTCCACAGGAGTAAAGCAAATAACATCAAATACTCCGGAACATAAATCTTCGCAGTCTCAAGAAAAAATGTTCATTCGCTTAGAGCTCAATCCTTAAAGTGCAATCATTCAGAATAGGTCCCTGAATAACTCTGATTCGCAGTGAGTACACGCTCTCTCACATAAATCAACTCACTCCTATTTATAATTTTTTTGCGAGGATCCATCGAGTCGGAAAGCTCGAGATCTGTGCTCTCGTGTGTCGGAGATCTTCGAAACTTGAGGAATTCTTAAGTACCATTTTTCATCAAACTTGGTTGCCCTCTCACCAAATTTGGTCACCCGCTCACCAGGTTTGTCGCCAAGGCTGACACAACAGAAAGTGAATGAATGAACTACCCTTTTATTTTCACTTCGCCTGTAAAACTGCTTTCATTGTAACAGTGCTAATGATGCGGGGCAAATAACTAATCCCTAATAACAATATGCTATGAGCACTATTTCTGCCGCATTTTAGACAACTAATATTTTTACGCTTATATATATTTCCCATTAAACGTTTTCTTATTTATTTATTTAAGTATTAATTTAAATTAAACAAATATTTCTGCCAGACAGCGTGCAGTTATTCTATGGTGCAGGTACAGTCACACACAGCAGCTCGTACATTTGTATTATAAAAAATAAATAAATACTATGTAAACATTACCGTTCTACACAACTTTATTGAATCTCTCCCTTGGCGGCTTTTGAATTTTTGTCACTATATTAGTAATGATTTTTTTCTTTAATATAATTTCTTGTATAAAAGGGGGAATCGTATTTTGGTGATACTTTAATCGGATATCTTTTCGCTAATTTGTATGAATTCTTCATATTCTGTTTATATTTTTAATGGTTTTTAGGTTGAAAATAGTGCTTGAAATAAATTTTTCTATTTTTAAAACTACATTTTTTCCCCTATAAAATTATCTATTCAGAGAAAATAGATCATTTATGTGACTACTATTTCGGTTTAATTTCTTTAAATGGCTATTTCTAAATTAAACGTCTTGGTGAAAAACATTCGGTTTATTTCAACGCCAAAATTTAAAAATCGCCCAGTATGATCTATAAATAAAACTGATAAAATAAATTTATAGTTCATAAAGTTTATTGTAGTAAAGAAAAGCTACGCAGTCAAATGTGACGTCATGGGCAGTTTTTTT
The DNA here is from genome assembly GCA_963930645.1 of Salticus scenicus. Lineage (NCBI taxonomy): Eukaryota > Metazoa > Arthropoda > Arachnida > Araneae > Salticidae > Salticus > Salticus scenicus. Next base: position 220,012,181 of record OZ005656.1, on the reverse strand, counting down.
TTTTTTTTTTTTTTTTTTTTTTTAATAACAACTCGACAGTAAAAATCTGCAATAGTTAAAGAAAAAAAAGTAGAACAACATATAATAGTACCATAAACAATATTAACACTTTATCAATGTGTATAAAATTTTCAAAGTGATACTGAATGTAAACGTATTTTTTTTCCTGACGAAAAGAACTCGTATTTTTTTTTTTTTTTTTTTTTTTTTTTTTGTCAACAATTAAATTAAGGATAAATTTTTAATGACTGTTTTTGAAGCTATATGAAGTTAATATTTTCATACTTTAATTAATTAAAAGATAACAAATCAAAAATTCGAAAATCGGGCTTTGAGGTGCACAAGGACCCCTCGGAGAGAACCTTCATGTCGAAACACGTGACTGTCCGAGCTACCGTCTTTGCGCTACGCTGTCCACACACACACAAACATTGCCATATATATATATATATATATATATATATATATATAAAGATTTTCTAATTTTTCTAATTTATTTTCCTCGTTTTAAGTAAACGTACTTTTTTTTTTTTTTTTATTCTGTCGAAAAAAAAAATGGCAACAATTAAATTATGGATAAAATTAAAATGGCTAATTTGTCAGAAATTAGAAGGTTATTATTTTCACATTTTAATTAATTAAAAGAAAACTAATCAAAAATTCGAAAATCGGGCTTCGAGGTGCATCAGGAGAGGTCATTACGAACCTCCATGTAAATTTGTGTAGCTCAGCCATCAGCCGTTTTCCTAAAAAGCTCTGGAAATACATACACAATGACACACACATACACACACAAACAAACATCTTATTTTATTATATGTATAGATTATTTTTATTATTAAATTTCAAAATTAATCAGTTTTTTTATGGACACCCGATAGATTTTTGTGATTGCCCGACTGCCTTTCCGCGTTTTAGTGCGCAATGTTTTTTTTTTTTTTTTCTTCTTCTTTTTTTTTTTTTTTTTTACCTATGATACACATAAATATTTGTGGAACACCTTAAAACTGATTTTAATTTTTGGGTCCCCTATAGAATAGTCAGAGGGTCACAAAATTATTTTACATGTTTAAAGTATATGAGAGGTTTTTCTGAAATGTCAAATTTATTACATTTATTCTACACAAAGCATGAAATAATTAACATATATTATGAGGACGTGCATAAGCATGTCTTCTATATATTGAGTGTATTAGCATTAATGATTGCTTTGCAGCACCACATATATATCAAGATGCCTTTTTGGATAAAAATTTAAATGATCCAAAGGGAAATTTTTGTTGAATTTTTAACATTTTCATCAAAGTAGGAAATTATTTATGACTTTGGTTTGTCTATCTCTCTTATTCACTGCTCCCTATACATATAACAAACAACAATATTTTTAGACTATCTTAAAACGATTATGTGATATATAGATTTATTATGGCATGTTCTCAGATGAACATGATATAAATAGTAATAATAGATTGTGTATAGGGTCACCGAATCGAATTCCAATGCATTGTGATCTATATCAAAGGTATACCTCCAACAAAAAATAAAAATAAATAATTAATTAATTAAACTATCGTTTGTTAGCACGCCACGCTCAAATATTTATACATATAAGAGGCAATAATTTCAATTTTTTAACAAAAGTGACCGATCTTTGCAAAGGATTAAAGCCATAATACCAACTTATTCAGAGATTTTCATGTTTGATACACCAGAAAGTTCGTATCAAAAACCAACGTTGGAATGCTGCACGAAGATGGTTTTTACGAAATGTGAACAGCTATTTTTGTGCATTTTACTTCGCATGATAGTAGTTAAAGTTAGGCACGATAACATCTCTATTGCATGTCTGACCAGTTTAGGCCTGCTATCTTCACAGTAGCCTAAAATTGACAATGTACCTAATTTGATTTCGAGAAAACATGTACTATGTTATCAACTATCAGACATCCGTGAAAGAGAATCATAATAAAGAGGCAGTGCCTGTTTTAGAGGTGGTATTTATTTGGGTGGATTCTTTGAATTCCGTGGTTTGAACTTCTCTCTCTCTCTCTCTCTCTCTCTCTCTCTCTCTATATATATATATATATATATATATATATATCAGCCAAAAACTACAGATATACATCTGTTACTTTGGACTCTTTGGACTTAGTTTAAAATTTTGTAGTTATTTTAAAGGTTACCTATTGTATTTTTAAGAAAATTAAAAGAAGCAGGTTTCCTTGAGGAAATATTCAGTTTTTTTAATGTTTCATACCGATTCATTTAAGAAAGTCTGACATACTTGCAGGTTTTCTGAAGCTTGCTTTTAAAGGATATTTGCTTATTTTACATGGAAGAAATCATAGATTATCACGTCTAGAAAGATGAAATACTGAATTCTAACGTACGCCCTCTTTTCGGAAAAAAGAGATGACTTCCAACTTGTGTACGAGAACGCTGGCTATCAAAGATCTCGCTTCAAAAAAGACAATATTCAGCATGGGGCAATTCAACAGAAGGGGGTTTCATGCATCGTACAGTAAACTCAATTTCCTAATTTAAGTCCATCGATCATGATTACGATACTTTAAGTAGATACTACTATGTTCTCGATTCTCTTCGACGACCCTTACATCGCATACAATTGCTTTTTAAGAGCAATCTTTTCCTTCCCGGAAAATGCACCAATCACATAATTGACAACATCCCACATAACCCCATGTGCATTATTTCTTCTAGAAACAACCCCAACGCATATTAAAAGAAACTTTCCGACACCAAACTGACGAAGTTTGTATAATAATTTTACACATGTGCTAATTTCTCAAACAACGCAACTATTTTGTATTTTAATTTCATTTTGTTTTAGATGTATTGAATAGTGTGGCTCCGATTTATAAAATTCTAAATGTAACTTTTTAAATCTTCCCTCATTTTTATGACTTTTCCTTAATTTTCTCCATTCAGTGTATTTAAAGATTTCATGCAAGTCTCAAAATTGCATAAAATTTGTCAAAACACGCAAATTAGAAATTCAAGTAAAACTACATATTTTAATTATGTTTCTTTAAAATGCATTTCAAAATCATATTATTTTTTTAAATATGTTTGAATGTATTATATTTTTAATACAAATTTTAATACATTTTTGGACTATAACACCCAACAGGATTCCACGTTGTGATTTCCTCTCCTGCAGATTGTACCAATCTTTGAGACAAATATTAAACAAAACTCTGCTGATTCAGTTTGAGTACATACCTGCCAACAAGTGGCACTGTTAAGTTTCAATTTAAACCCATTTTGAATTTGGTCGAGTTTCGACCGCTGGGCGATGCTAATTATTATTAATGTATATAATGGGGGGGGGGGATAGCAAAAAAAAAGAAAAAAAAAACAGAATGTAAGAAATTAGTATTATTGGGTTAGTCATTAACTTTTTTCATATTATCAATGCATTGAACAAATGCGCATTTTTTTTTTTTTTTTTTTTTTTTTTTTTTTTTTTTACAACTGTACACTTGAACACAAATGTATTATATTTCTGTACCCATGGTATCTTTACCCAGAGGTAAAGACACCATGTTATGTAAAAAGGCACCATGTTATTGATGTATTTTTTGCTAAATATATGCATTATGCCCTGTTGCTATGAAAGAGATAAGACAGTGGAACTTAAAACTATGTCAATTTCCTTCATTCGTGACAAATGTCATGAATTAATTTCATTATAACTTCATTTCTAAAAAAAAAATCCTTTTTGTTACATGGTGTCCTTTACCTCTGGGATGCAGTGTAATGTTGAAGTCCATTATATAATTAACTGTAGTTGACATCACACCATATTCTTAACCATAGAAGCGTTGTACCGCAATAAAATGCATTAAAAGTCATGAAAAGCAAATACAGTCTTTATTTATTTCCAAAAAAAGTCACATTTTAAATATTTGCAGGTTCGTTTTTAAACATAAAGTTCATGAATAATTTCAAAGTTTTTCGAGGAGCAAGGAAGAGAGAGAGAGGGGGCGGGAACCAAAAATACATGTCCTTTCAGAGCACTGGTAGGAGAGCAAAATGTGTGAATTCTCGTTTTAATCACACTGAGATGTCTGTTAAGTAGGGAAGTCATATGCCTCCGTTATCAGTATTTTACGCCAAATGCATGCCCAATTCAATTCTTTGTTTCCAAGTACTATAAACTAATGTTAATTTTTTGAATTATGAAAGACGGTTTATAAAATCATTAACCCTGCACTTGGCTGGCTTTTGCCAAGCGCCTAAATGTCGACTTGGAGGGCAGGTGAAAATTATTGCGCAATTTCAAATAAATTATTACATCCGCTATTATACCACATTACTTCTGACAACGAGTTTTCTTCTTCAGAAATATTTGAGAACACGAGAACACTTTTTTTTATAATTATATTTAATGTCAGAATTTTCGTTACATTTTATTTCTTTATCTGATTTATTTTTTATCTTATTAAAGGAAGTACATTTCTATTCAAAAAAAAAAAAAAAAAAAAGAACATTTTTATTTATGATTTTAGATTTTCAGCTATAAAATATATAAAATTTAGGTCCATGAATGGTGTCTGTAACGTTTTATGTTAATATTTAGTGTAGGTCGTATGCATCATTAAAATTGTGTAATTTCTGATGGCATTTAAAAATTCTTTCCTCAAATGCCTGAAAACAAATTATTTGAATAATAATATCTAATTTGAAATTTAATTAATCTTTTATTATTATTATTATTATTATTATTATTATTATTATGCGGTAATGGATTAATTTATTATTCAGTTTTTGTTTTATTTAAAAAATTAAATTAAAAGTTAGCAATATGTGTGAACACCTTCACATGCAGATTTATTCTTAAACAAATTCATTGCATCATACTTTGGATTGTCAATCAGAAGATGTAGCTACCTATACTTTAATCTTAACTTTCTTTTAAATACAAAAGCTATTTTCTCACAAATATCTGTTTCAACATATTTTATTTTAAAATTTATTTGCATCAAAGAATTTTTATTACAAAAGTACATGTTTCAAGGAAAGATTTTCTTCAGTGTATTCAAATAACTTATTTATAGTAATTGGATTAGTGAAGAAAATCTACCGAAATACAAAATACCATGGAAACTTTTCTCATATAAAATCACTCTATTGTTGGTGAAAAACGAATCTCATTACATTTTAGAATCTTTTGAATAATGCATTACTCATTTCAATTTCTTAGCAGCAAAGGATTTACTATGAGTTACTGAATAGTGAAAATTGATTAGACTGAAATATTTTAAATTTATACATTTCTCTCTTTAAAGTGTAATTCTTTGAGCTTTATTTTAATCTTTTTTTTTTTTTTTTTTTTTTTTTATTCTAATAATTTTTGAACTATCTTTTCAGATAGATTTTTATCTGTAATGAAATATGCTATTACGAAAAAATTGAAAATTTCCATAAGAATAACATATCTATCTATTTATCTATCTATCTATATGTATATATTATTACTTTAATATTATGACTTTCAAAGTAAATAGTAAAAAAATTAATGTGGTTCTCTTACGTTATAAAATACTTTTTACTACATTCATTCATTACATTATTTCAACTTCTATGGATTTTACACACTTCCTCCCTCAAGGAAAAATATCAAAACATATTTTGCATTTACTTATAGAGGAAAAAAAAAATACTTTCACAACATTTAGTTTTAAAGAGAAATCAAAATTATCAAAGTACTGCATTAACAACTTGATGCACACTGAAAAATTTGTAAAATACTACTACTATTACTATTTAAAAAATTGTTATAAATATTATTATTATTTAAGCCTCACATCAAAACAAAAAATTTACTCAGAGCTATTTTGAAAAAATTAGAAAATTGATTAAATTTATGGCTGCCTATTACACAAGTGCGTATACCCGATAGCCTTGATTACATAAATGATTTTACATTGTTTTCTTCAATTATATAAATATTTGAGGATGAGATAAAAGCGTTTAAGAAAAAGAGGTAAACTATTATTTTATTTTTCATACAATATATATTCTCAAATTATTACAACTCAGAATATTTACATTTTTCCATAATATTATCAAAAAATAAATGCATAAATAAAAAAATAAAAAAATAAATAAATATTATAAATAAATATTATAAATAAATAAGTAAATAAATTAAATTAAATATAAATAAATAGATACATTTTACACCATATTTTATGACAGAATTTGATTATTTTTTCTTTATATTCAATATCATAACTAAACTACTTTAAATTATTGTATATATATATATCTATGCATATAAAAGAGTACTTCCACTCACTCACTCACTGACTCATCAACGCACAGCAACATCTACTGGAGCCACTGACTCGAAACTGGGTCAGATTATAGAACATATAGTGTAAGCACCTCCTAAGAAGCGATTTTCCGAAATTTGCCCCCCCCCCCCAAGGGGAAGTAGGGGGCAAAATGTTATTTCACAAAAACCTTCATATCTCACAGAAAAAAACAGATGTCCGTAAAATTTTTGCTTTAAAATATAGCTAACACAAATATCTGAAAACCAATTTCTGGAATTTTAGAAATTCGGTCCCCAAGAGGGGAAAGGGGGCAAAACGTGATTTCACATGTGCAAAACGGGGTTTCATATACTCCTATATATCTCAAACAAAAAAACAGATAATCGGAGAATTTTTGCTCTGATATATACGTAATACAAATACCTAAAAACCAGTTTCTGGAATTTTAAAAATTCAGCTCCCAAGAGGGGAAAGAGGGGGCAAAATGAATCCTTTATGTCGCAAACAGAAAAAAGAATGTGAGATTTTTGCTCTAAAATATAGCTCCCACAAATACATAAAAACTAATTTCTTTAATTTTAGAAATTCGTCCCAGGTGGGGGGGGGGGGGGCTATGGGGCAAAAAAATAAAAATACAGTTGGACCGTTCAAAATTGATACAGATAGGTTTTAGAGGCCTGCAAGTCGAATGAGGATATTTTCGAAAGTGTAAAGTTACTAGGAGGGTCAGAAGGGGGGGCGTAGGGCAAAAAAATAAAAATAGAGTTTTACAGTTCAAAATTGGTACATAGAGGTTTTCGATACCGACAAATCGATTGCGGATATTTTCGAATTTGTAAAGTTATTAAGAGGAGTGGGAAGGGAGATCGGAGGGGCGAAAAAAAATAATAATTGAGTTAAGTGACTCAAAATTGGCACATGGAGGTTTCTGATACCTACAAATCGATTGCGAATACTTTCAAACTTATAAAATTATTAGGATAGACTGGAAGGGGGCATAAAAGGGCAAAAATATATAAAAAAGAGTTAGAGCACTGAAAATTAGTGTTGTTACGTTTTGAGGCCCGATAAATCAATTACGGGTATTTTCGAAAGTACAGAATTATTACCAGGGGCGAGAAGGGGGGCGATTGCAGGGTTAAAAATAAAGAAATTCAGATAGAATGTTGGAAATTAGTATTATCAGGTTTAAAAATCCGAGAGAACGATTGCGAGTACTTAATTTTACGATTGCGAGTAAAATAATTATTAGGGGCGGGAACGGTAGGTGAAGGAATATGTGTGCCTGCATAATCTGCCGCAGGCAGTGGGGGCCCGGACCGATTATTCCACCAACGAAAGTTTTTTTTTTTTTTTATTTGTATTTTATATTTATGTTTTTCCCCTAAGATAATATAGTGATTCATTAATAGGGTCGGATATAAATGCGCACGCTCGGCGCACAATGGTCTGCACTGCGGGGACCCAGGGCGACATTTTTTCCAATGAGGATTCTCTCTCTCTCTCTCTTTTTTCCGTATGATAAAAATTAATGCATTTTTGAGAATTCATTAACTATAGTGATTCATTTAAAAATAGTGACCAGCGAAGCGGGCGTAGCCTGCTAGTATATATATGTATATATATATATATATATATATATATATATATATATATATATATATATATATATATATATATATTGTATTTTTATATTTAAAAACAGAAGTTAAGAAAAAATGAGAAAGGCAGAAATAATTAGCATAGCTACTAAAGTATATATATAAAAAATTATTTATGTATGTTTCATTTTTATCTAGTGCATTTCACAATAAATGCGTGAAGAATGGTATAACTGTAAAAATGCATTTGAAATATTTTATGTTGTCTTGTTTCTGATATTTACAAACATTATTTCCTTCAAGTATACAAGCGCTTACCCATTCTTCTTTATATTCTTTTTTATCCGACATTAAAACGCTGCTCATAGTAGCGGGAACTTGAACCAGATTTATTTCAAAAATTTGTTTGTATTTCAAAAACAGATAGACAGATTGCAATGAAAAATATTTTTTTCAAATCATTCTCTCTCTCTCTCTATATATATATATATTAACTCTACATTGTATTTTTAAATGATAACATTTGATTAGATTTTATTCAGCACTTCAGCACACACACACCAAAAAAAAAAAAAAAAAAAAAAAAAAGGTCATTACAATTTTTACACTCCAAAAGATGGCGCTCCTTACTCACTAGTTTGATATTTTATGTTTCAACAAAATGACACTTCTGAGTTTCCGAATTTTCGTAAATCAAAAATAATCTCAATTTATAATCAAAATTTAGTTTTAAATTATCACTTTTAGGTTAATTATTAAAAATCAAACAGTTCACTCAACTTTATCGTTCAGTTATTTAATACGATTCCAAAATTAACTGTGAATTTAACTGTATACAGCCACATGTTTGTTTAATGATCACGCTACTTATACCAGTTTTTCATGTGTAATGTATGTTAAACTTGAAATTTATTAATTATTACTAGTATTTTATTAACTATTTTTAGTAGTATTTCAATTAATAATTTTGAAATTGCTGCTTGAATTTAAATAAGTTTGATTCTCATTTGGTTTTTCACATATTCTTCTTTCAGTTTAAACTTTTACTTTTGTTTTTGCTGTTGTTGTTATTGGGTATAGCTTGTTAAAAATGTTCAGCAATTTGCATACAGCAAAACAAAAATAACACCTATTTTACATGCAATATTCGTTCTATACCCTTGAAAACGTAATGAATTTGCATGTTTCATTTTAAATGCTTGATATTCGTGATATTTTTTTGTAATTTTTCTTTTACATCTTATTCATTGTTTTTTGGTTTCATCTATTCAATGTTTGAAAAGGTTATATATATATGTGTGTGTGTGTATATATATATATATTCAAGATTTGATTAATAAAGTGATAAATTTAAATATAATTTATTACTAGTATTCTATTGAATATGTTCATTCAAAAGAGTATTCGATGGCAACTAATATATAATAATAAGTCAGCTAAAGCATTCTAAGATTGTTACAAAATACGGCTAGTATACTACATTAATTTGGAATTAGTATTTTTTCAATTTTATATTATTAGTAATATTTACAATAATTAAATGTTATATTCATTTTAATAATGATCATTTTTTTATCTTTAGCAAATGCATGCAGCATAAATATATTTTTAATAATTAAAAGAAATTTCCGTTCACAATCGTAGATCTAAAAAGAAATGCATAATAATGTTTTTAGCATTTTCAAATAAAAGATGATACTTTTCAGTTTGAAGATGAATTTAGACAAGGCTGTATGTTTCATTGATACATATCTTAAACGTAGTATATATGTTTGGACCTTTTTATTTATTTATTTATTTTTTAAATAAACGTTATTATATTGTCTACTGTATTGTCGTTTAAAAACATTTTAAGTGATACAATTTTTTTCCCAAATTTTAATTAAATAGTTATTTTCTTTAAAAAAAAAAAAAAAAAGAGCTTTTCTTGCCATTTTTAGTTTATAAAAATCTTGCTTTGAAGAGTTTTTCTTACCAAAAATGGTGTCTCAAGAAATGATTTGTTTAGATTTATTTGTTGCTTCATTAAACCAATTTAAAGTAATTGCATAAGTGAAAGTAATTTAATGTAATGCAGATTTCAAAGAAGAATTTTGCAATATAAAAGCCTTCTATTGTTGATGGGAAGCAATTTTCATTGCGTTTTAGATTCTTTTGAATAACTTCGCATTTCACATTACAATTTCGCATCTTTAGAAGATTTGTTATGAATTACTAAAAATTGAAGATTGATTGTATTCAAATATTTTAGTTTTCTATGTTTTCTTGGGGTTTTATTTCAATCACATTTTAGAGACTATTTCAGTTTTATAATAACCATTTTCACATTAAGTTTAGATTTTTTTTTCATAATATATATTTTCATATAATATGTTACATCTGTGAAAACTTTAAATAAATTTATAAAAATATTAAAGCATTTCGATTATTGGATTGGATTTATTTTAGATTTATTTATTTATCTTAATTTCATTCCTTATTTTTATAAAAGTGGTCACTATGCTAGCTCTATGAAGAAAGTATATGTTTCTAATAAAAATTACAAATCACTTTTATAATTAGATTTTTAATAATATGACTGTAAAAATAAATACCGAAGAAACCGTATGCAGTTCAAAATTATTTAAAAAAAAAATTCTAAATGTATTTTACCTCATAACACTTTTCATCTTGTATTTTTCATCTATAAGGACATGTCAAATACATATTATCTACAACTATTGAAGAAGTAATATTACAAAAAATATTTCCATAGCTTCAGTTTATATATACTGGGTGTTCCATAAGTCTGTAGACATTTCAAAAATTATTAATAAAATAAAGGAATCGGTAAAATTGAGCGCTGTTTGCGAAAAAGTTATTCACATGAAGGGGAATTTTATTAGAAAAGGAAAAAAAAAATAATAGTTGAAATTTTCGAAAAATTAGTCCGCGTTTATTTTTTAAACAATACATTACGAAAGATGTTGATGTATGTAGTTAGATAGAGTCAGTATAGGTGTATTTACGGATCAGCCTTTTATTCGAAATTGCAATTCTATGGCCCACTGCTGCGTGTTTTTGGTACTGTTACTTCACCTTGTCAGCTCTTTTTCATTCACTGTTCATTCGTTTCTTCCATTTAGCAATGCTTTACCAGATATTACAAAGATCCATTTTTAGAGAACACATTTGATACAGAAACAATACAGAGTATAGAGGGACAATAATCCTTTCCTACTCTGAATCGAATCAAGCACGTTTCGGGGACATTTGGACAAGGTATTACAGCGATGTCAACTAAGGCTCCTATAATACGAGCTGAGTCACAGCTGATCATTGTTGCCCAGCGGAAATATAGCTTGGCGATGTTTAGTTGTAGACGTATTACTCAGCGTCTTTATCGCCTAAAATGGCGAGTTTGCCTAAACAGAAGAGTGAATTATTGTTTGTACTTGATATGTTTGGCGGTAATATTTGGCGAAATTTTCTCATAACCCTTGTAAAGTGTAGCCATCGCTGTTGCTGTTACATTAGTTAATTTTAAATATATATACACTTTGAAAAGTAGTGTAGGTTGTGAGGTCTAGCAAAGTGCTACGATTGAAATTCGCACTTTGCGAGTAAAACTGAATACGAAGGTTTTAGGATTCGATTGAGTAATGGAGTTAGTTCCTATCCTAACTTAAAATTGTAAATTGAAATATGCTAATATTTTGGAAAGTGAATAGTATAAAAGTATAAGGAAGATTGTTTCGAGGTATTAGTGTGAGTTAGTTGGAGTGAGCTAGAGAGTTAGTTGGAGAGAGAGCTGGAAGGAGAGTTAGTTGGAAGGAGAGTAAGAGAGTGAGTTGGTGGGGAATTAGTTGAAGGTTAGTTGGATGTAATTCGAGTAGGTAGCAGTGTCAGGGAATCCTCCTGCTATCGAAAAGTTACTGAGCCGAGAGGGTGATTGAAGTTAAATGCAGTAGTTAAAATTATTTGTGGTTAATTGAGTAAAAGCTAATGAATCTAAATAAAGTAGTTGGGAGTAATTGTGGTTATCTATTGATAGTTAAAGTATTTGTGAAGGCTGCCCATTTAAACTTATAAAGATATTAATTAAAATATAAGTTCAACGCCCACCTTTTTCTATTAAGCTCAAATAAAAGGCTCATTTAGTTTTATATATATCTGACTTTGTGTTATTTCATAACTTTATTAAGTAATTAAAATAAGTTTACAGCTTCAAGTTAAAGTTAAATGAGCATGGCGACAACTTATCGTTCGTCACAAGGTTGTAAAATACAACATTTAGATAATCAAACAGCAATAAAAACAAATAATTAAAGCCAAAAATGCAAGGAAACATATCATAATTACACTTCATATTTGTGATTGAAATCTAAGCGTACAATATTCTTTTAGACAATTAATAACTAATTTCTTTCGCCTTTCTTCATCTGTTGGGAATCTAAACGTTCTAAAAGCAGCTCTGGTATGATATGAGCAATTTTCGGCTGTGTGATTTGATTCGGCTGTGTGATTTTATGTGATTTGATAACACTTGAAATTCGGACCGCGTGGGCAACAATCGCTGAGTGGGAAACAAAATGCCTGATGAGCCAGCCTGTATTGAAAGAGCTCTAATGTCAACGTGTACGTACATTTCCGAGACTTGTGGAAGATTGGCAAAGAATTCTCTTGGATAACCTCATCGCACCTAAGAAAAACAGCTGTGCAACAATCTTAGCTGTTTCTGGTAAACCATACACAATGCAAAAAAAATTCCCATTCATTTTAAACAATAGTTTTCTTGGCATTTATATGTTACTAAACTGCCGCCAGAACCCTTTTCTTTTCTTTTTTTTTCATATATATTAATCCTTTCAAAATATTAAAGATCAATCACATTTTTTTTTTCACTGTATTTGTTTGAGTGTTCTACGTAATTTTGCATTTTTTCACAAATATTTTTATTGCATTAAGTAGTCTCTAAAACAAAGATTACTTAAAGCAATATTTAAATCGGGTATAATAAGTAGTATTTTATATAAGAAAATCATGAAATACAAATATATTATCTTTTTTTCAAACTTTTATTTATTTATTTATTAAATTATACTCAGTGTTTTGCTTTTAATTGCCTATATTTTTGCTCTTAACTTTCTAAAGATGGACTAGCTAATGCAGTTTTTATACAAGGTGTCCAACAAATGTATATATATATGTATATGTATACATTTAATGTACATATATATATATATATATATATATAACGAAAAATAAATAAATAAATAAAAAAATATATATATAATTTCGCTACGAAAATTAGGACTTTTTTTTTTTTTTTTAAATCAGGAATTCGCATGCAAATAAATATTTTTTAGAGATATTTCACATTAGCTTAAATTTTTTATTTAATTAAATAGTACTTTCCTTTTACACAGTAAAACAAAATGTTTCGTTTTTATTCATATCTTATGTGCAACATATGAAGTTGTGTGTGTGTGTGTGTGTGTATGAGTGAAACAGTTTTAGTATCGGATTCATTTGATAAAAGTTGAAATTTGGCACCGAAGCAGCTCGGAGCTACGCAATGTTGATATTCATTACAATTTATAGAAAAAATGGGCAACAATATTTAAAGTCGCCTAGAGAATTCCATACTAAAGCTGTGTCTTTTGCATTTGTTTATTTATAATATTTTCAATTACAAACTTCGGGAAATGAGTATAGCTTTGATACCTGTTGCTCCTGGTGTTTTGTAGGTTTGGCAAACTTTTTATTTTTTATTTTTATTTACTTCTATAATTTTGACAAGGAAAAAATATAGCTAATACTAGCTATATTTTGCTATATAGCCTTCCCCCCCCCCACACACACACACGGGAAGTTGTTTTATGCATATCTTTTCATTTTACGTTTTTGTTCAGTTCTTTCATTGATTTCAATATTCTATAAACATTACATCAGCCTGGGCAACGCCGGATAGACCTGCTAGTATCATAGAAAAAATATGACTATTTTAGATACTTCTTGTTTACAAAGCGTTATTATATGAAATTTAAAAAAAAAAAAAAAGAAAGAAAGAAAGAAAGAAAGAAAAATAAGAACTGACTACGTCATTGATATTACCAGTAATATTTATTTGTTAAAGATTTTATTTATCTCCCATTTTTTGTCGATTTAATTGCACAGTTTAACACGCATATCTGTTTCTAAAACATAGGGTAGATAAATATTAAATATAAAAACCTAATTTTTTATTACTGATACTTCATATTAATTAATAATATTTTATGGAGCTTGTTAAAATACAAAATTTAACATAATATGCTTGTGTAAATTAATTAAATTCAAATTGTTATTCTCTCTATATGAAAAAATGTGAATAAATTAAAATTTCATTAAGATTAAATTACCTAATTAAATGTTGCTTTTAGTTCTCTCAAAAAAATTATGTATCAACTTTCAACAAAAATAAGACATCTTAAACAGTTGAAAGTTTTGCATGATTGCATTCATAAATAAATTAAGTCTTAATTAAACGAGAATATTTTTAATTAAGTTGATATAAATTAATTAAACACTGTCAAAGTTATTCCTCTTTATATTACAAAAAGATAAATGTTACGCAATGTATCAAAGTTAAGTAGTAAAAATACTTTCGTTTATTTGTTATATTTATTTTTTCATATTTACTCTCAGATACCAGTTAAAGATATGTTAATAAAATTAAAAGGTGTAGTGGTGTATAATGATAATTATATCTATATTTATATCTATCTATCTATCTATCTATCTATCTATATATATATATATATATTAATTACACTACAAGATATACTGATATTTCTTAAATTTGCAATGTTATGTAATAGTTTTTAGATACGCAGGTATTATTATTTCAATGTATCATGTGTGTCACATTGTATTTACGATTGTGTTTTTATAATGATGCATGAAACTGTATGTAGAATACATTAAGTATAACAATACTATAGAAAGAAAAGAAAATTACGTTGATTTTAAGACATCTGTCTTTGAACCATAAAAATTCGTCGCAAAATACGTATTACGAAATAAAATTTATTTTTCACAAATTCTTATGTACTTCCTGTCATTCACTACGGTGTGTCACTACGGAATCTCAACCAAATAAAAAATGCGCCTCTATTTTAAGGTAAATACAATCATTTGTTTTTTCTCTCCGTGGCTCAGGTGTTTAGAGCGCCATGTTAGTAATGCGCGGTGACAGTCCCGCGTTCGATACCCTGAAGGTCCGGAGTGTTAATTTTTGAAGACAATTAGTAGAAAAGATGTCAATTGATAAAAGAAAATTTATCGTTAGAATTTTTGAAGAAGCTTTTTAAGAAGCCTTTTTTTTACATCTCTTTTTAGAAGCGAAAAAGAGTTTTTTATGAACTACAAGCGCACTCTATTGAGCGGAATATTCACTAAAATGTCAATGAAAGAATTAATAATTCAAAATAAAAATGATTAGGAAAAACACATAAACATTAACCAAATCAGTAAAATGTTAAGTGATGATATAAAAAAATAATAATAAACTAAAATAATAATAAAAAGGTGCCTCAAACGTATAATTAAATTACAGATATTGGCCATTAATCAGAAAATGAAATCACAAAACTACTTACAGGAAATCATGTGGTGTTGCCACTTGTTGTGAATTTTAAGAAATAATTTCTCTTTTCTTAACACAGTTCAATTTCCCCAATTTTGGTTAATAAAAAAATTACTTTTTTTTTTTTTTTTCAAATTAAATATTATTCTAACATCGAAAAGATTTATATGATACGCTATAATACATATTTGGGTTTTTAAAGTTTTTTTAAATAGATTATATGTGTACTATTTCTATGCACTTTAATGAAATCCTTTGTACAATATGAAATATTAGTGCTAAGACATTAAAACAAAAATATAGAGTTCCGCATTCAACTTTACGAAAATTCCACTGGATGAAACAATTAAAGTGAAAAATCCTTCTGAGAAGGAATCAGAAAATAAAATTGTCTCAGAAAATTTCAAGAAAAAGAGCAAATTTTGAAAAGCACGAAAATTTTAACTACTTGAAAACAAATACATTTCTTGAAACTTTTTAAGTATTATTCAAAAATTAAAAAGAAAATAAAAATGATGCAACTTAAATAATGGAGTAAACTAAGATACGCCATAATCAAGATTTCATACATCTTGATTATTTGAAATTATAAATTCAAAGAAAATTTTAATATTTTCGAAAGCAGAATACTGGTAAAAAAGTTTTATATATTTAAAATAAATTGTGGTATTCGTTTAAAAAGAAATCTGATCATAGTTTCTTAAACGGTTATTTTTATTTTTTAAACATAAATAAACATTAGTAAACTTTTTTTTTTTTTTTTTTTTTTTTTTTTTTTTCACGTGTGTCCTATAAGTCTGTAGACATTTCAAAAATTCATAAAAAATAAAGAAATTGGTAGAATTGTAGGCGGTTTGCAAAAAAGTTACTGTCATGAAGGGAGATATTTTTGGTAAAGAAAAAAATCTTTAATTTTTCGTCAACAGAGGGCGTTGTACGTGAACAAATCACATATTTCCGTAAAAAACTATATTTACTCACATGCAAATCTTTACAGGTATATAAATCCTATTCTATATGTCCACCATCACCACAAATAACAGTTAGTAAACGAGTTAAAAAACCGCGAACTGCAGCTTCAGTAGACGGTTCTTATCTGAAGGAAAATGTCTTCACCAACAACGCTTTATTCATCAAGTCAGCATCGCAATTACTTCATGTATGCGTAAATTGGAAGCAGAATCGGAAATAAGCTACGTTAATCGTAAAACCATGCGATAAAAAAGTCGCGCAATCTGTGCTAGGTAGCGCTGTCTACCGCTTCAACTGTTGCCTAGTTTTCGAGCTACGCGGCAGGCATCTAGTTAAGGAGGCTATGTTTAGTCCTAATTATAACCTATACAATTACGTAAATGTTTTTGTCAGCATGTTCAGACCCAGCATACATGATTGTGTTACTTACCTGGAAACTATCCCAATAGTATAATAATAGAAATCAATTAAATTACGTCCATTTGAGAGGGCATAATATAACGTGATTTTTGACCATAAAGTGTTAGCCCTCGTAAGACCGTTCTCGAAAAATCTATATTTAAGTTTGGGTAAAAATATAGAAGAAGTGGGTAGATAATTGAAAGAAGTGGGAGTGGTCCCGTGAAAACCTGTCAGACCATGACTTTTATCAATTTTTAGATTCTATTTTAGCGAATATTTAGGCATTATATCTCGATTGAATATATATGAAAGCTGAAATGGTCAACTGATTTTTCCGCCAAAGAACACCTTTGACTATACTCTTTCGATTTCTGCTTGTTTGGATTTTATTCATTATTTCAGTATAACATGGTGTTATGGATTCAGGCGTGGTTACACCAATTATTAGGGAACTTTAAGAATTTATAACTCGAAAACGAGGGCTATTGCTTTATGCGTCAAAAAACATATTTATATATGTTCTTTCGATTAATATTCGTTTGGATTTTTTTTAATGATAACACTATGGGATGGTTTCTTGGTTAGGTTTTAATAAATATTTATGCTTCATGAGTATCTATATCCTAAACGCTTAAAAAAAAAATAGAGTATGTAAACGAGAACCGTGAAACTCAACACTATCTATTTTCTTAATAGATTTCAGTAAGATTAGAGGCTACTTAAAAAAAAAATAATAATAATAATAATTTCATTTAAAAAAAGAATAAATATATCGTGTTTTAAAAGGCTAAACCCTTTATATAATTAGAACAATATAATGTGCATACTTGCCAACCATCTCATTAATAACCATACAATTGTTAACGCCCTCTA
Source organism: Salticus scenicus (assembly GCA_963930645.1). Classification (NCBI taxonomy): domain Eukaryota; kingdom Metazoa; phylum Arthropoda; class Arachnida; order Araneae; family Salticidae; genus Salticus; species Salticus scenicus. The sequence continues at coordinate 219,994,419 of OZ005656.1, read as the reverse complement.
AAAAAACGCCCCTTTTCTCACACCACTATATTTTTAGAGTTATTCTCTCCAAATGTTGTTACGATTCAATAAGACTAAAATTACTCTAAAAAATTATTGGTGTGAAAAAAAAAGGCGTGTACTAAAAATTGTACGGTTCATAATGAGATGGTTGGCAAGTATGAATGTGAATCAATAATAATATAGTATGGTACGCAGACATTTTTTTTTTTTTTTTTGATCCTACATTAATATAGGAATTATGTTGTGAAGTGTGAAGTACAAGGTACTTATTTTTAAATATTTAGTGAACTTCAAAAAACAGTTAAATATAGTTCTAGAAACAGTTATAATTGACTTAAATTTTGTGTGGGTGTGTCTTAACTCGTCTAATTCTCCATCCCCCATTTCAATATTACTGTTATAGTCATAAAACATTTCAAATTGTATACATAAACTTTTTTTTTTATTCTATTTGAATTTAACACTGGTCACAAATAAATAAATAAATAAGTAAAAACACTGCATAGTGTATTAATTATCTATTTGTCAACACGGAGTTTTCTTTATTTTATAAAATATAACTACTTCTAAAAGAATCCCTTTACTGGTTTCCCACAGCCCGATTTTTTCAAGAGCTCTTCCACCAGTATTATCAAAAAATATATTTCTTATTAAATGTATATTGTACATTTAAGCAGGCCCTGACTAACGGCAGGGCATACGGGGCAAATGCCCTGGTCCCCCCTTCTGGAAGGGGCCCCCCTACAGGCGTATGCAGAAATTCTTCAACCTAAAGACCTCTTATGCCACTGCAAGGGGGCCCCCCAGAATAGGCTTGCCCCGGGGCTCCAGGCAGTCTAAGTCGGGCCCTGCATTTAAGAATACATTTATCTTAAGATTATTCTGGTAGAAGAGTCCTTGGAAAAAGGCGTGGCCGTGGGAACTGTGCTTTTAAAGCGATGGACGCTGTCTATTTATCCAAGCTTAGAAGGAAATATTTTACATATTTATAACAATGTTTAACCATTTAATGTTCAATGATTTCACACGAAAACTAAAAATATTATATTTTTATGAATCAGTTTTTCAATAATCATTCCTTGTTTTAATCGCATTTTACACTTTATATCCTTCTCGCTTTGTTAGAGGAAGCATTTACAAAATTTAACAATGTTTAAGTGAATGGTAAATACGGAAGTCATTTTAAATTGCTTAGTAGACGCGAGTCCGTAATTAGTTATAATAATTTACTCGTGCCTTGATTTTAATTTTATAAAAAAAAAAAAAAAAAAAAACGTATTATTACTTTGACTCTAAATAAATATTGCGAGTTTTTTTTTTTTTTTTTCTTAATATTTAATTTTTATTTAGAATGTTAATAAATAATTATATGATTCATTATTTAAATTTAATACAGTAAACCTATGAATGTTTCAAATCAAAACTTTTTCGAAAATTCACAATGCTATTTATATTCTGATATTTATGATTAACTGCGTTTCCAGTGGCTATTTTCGAAATAAAGTTAGTAATTTTCAAAAGAAAAAAAAATTAGTAAACGTCAAAAAATTGACTAAAGAAAGCTATGTATTTAACCAATCTTCAAGCGGTTGACACTTGCAGTTTATGTTTTTGGGGTATTTTTAACACCTTCCCAACCCAACGTATTCCGGAAGTCAAAAAAAATGTAAACTTTAATGTTTGTTTATATATATATATATATATAATGACATCATTCGCATACAAAATTTACCTTAAAAAAGAATGAAAAATTAAAATGTAAAAATTGTATTTAAATGTAAGTAAAATTCCCTTTAAAATTCGCTTTCTGCATTATGTCTACTTGAGCTGAGCTCGGAATAATTCAGGGAGGGGTTATTCTTTGAATCCCGATGTCAGTCAAAAAATTAAGACATAATTAAGCCCGAACTGTTTTATATGACAATAGCTTTAAGAATCATACTTGATTAATCACATGTACGAGTAGAAATTTTAACAGTTGTGTATGTTTGTTTTTTCGTTTTCTTTCTTTTTTTTTCTTCTGCTTCTTTATTTCTTTATTTATTTATTTATTTTTTTTTTTCAAGCCAATATTTGGTGCTAATACTTTTAACACATATTATTGGAAATTTTGAGTACTACACTATAAACAGCAACAACAACAACAACAAAAAAAAATGATTTATTACATAAAGCTTTTGTCAGCAAATCTACAAGCATACGCTTTAAAAAATATAAATAAATAAATAAAATCGAAATAAATAATCTGGTGTGTCACTCACACTACTTTCTCTTATCCTGAAATTTATTACTATAAATACAGGTTAGAGATAAAGAGGTGAGATAACGAGAACTGTTATGTAAACCTATGTCAAAAAAATTTTCTTAGGAAGAGTTTTATATGATAATTAGTTCTGTGTGGGGGGGCTCTCCATTTTATTAATGTACAAAAACAAACGATGAATAATTACCTAAAAAAGATACATTATTTACCATATTTCTATGAGTAATTTATTTCAATTCCCGAACAACTTTCTTGGAAATGGTAAAATATTAATAGTAAAGCGCATCCACTAACAACAAATAATTAGTGTGTTGTGGCCACCACACGATTTTCTTCTATATTTCCCTATACAAATTCACTCAGTAAAAATAATTTATTAAAATTATTAAAATAATTTATTAAAATTATTATTTAAAAAAATTATCTTCCATGATAATGCACACACACAAAAAAACATTTTTGTTTGGTTAAAAATGCAAAAAAAAAAAAAAAAAAAAAAAAAAATGATAGCTTTATTTAAAATTATCGCAGATCGATGTTTCAACCATTCGTTTGGTTCAACCATTCGTTTTAAAGGTATTGGCGAGCTCTTTTGAAAGATACCCATCATGAAAGTTTACTTCTCTCGAGCTGGACTTCCCCCCAGGGGGGGGGGAGGCGAGGCTCCTACATACACAATTTATTTTCCCAGTTGACTATCTCTATTACACAAAATATATATTCGTTTCATTTGGTTTAGTGCAGTCTATAGACGTTAAACTCTACTTACCTGCAATTTCCCCCATAGACGTGTATTTGAATACTTTTGAGTGTACACGAACCATTTGCTTCTTCTCAACAAAAAGCTTAGTGTACCATCCCTATATGATACACATTTAGAATACCGAATTTGGAATTTCTGCTACTATTTGTTCTTAAGATATGCTGATAACAGACACACAGACACACAGACACACAGACCATTCGCTAAAAACATGATTTTCGCATTCCGGGGACCTCAGAACATGTAAATATAACAAAAACTCACGTTCGAAAATTTGACCCTAAAACAAAACTTTCTCGACCCTATGGGTAAGAGAAAGTAAAAAGGACAGAAACTTTTCGTAACAGAACTTATTTGTACACGACAATTTTTTCACCTAGAGTCACTTCCTTGTATTTATTTATAAATTAATTTATTAAATTTAGGTTTAAGCAGCCCTATGGCAGAAATTTTGTATGCTTTCTGCGACAAGTCTTGTTCGTGCACACCTTCACTGCAAGGCAATTTTGACATATTTTAGTATTTACACATAATATGTACATACGTAACTATAAAGACCAATATCATTAGCAGACTGTTGAGAATTCTTAAATACAAAATATGAGTTTCTATTTCTTACTGAAATTTAGAAATAGCTTTCATTTTCATTTTCCATTGTATTTATTTTTACTTTATGTTTGAAAAAAAAATCTGGCTTTAAATAAATATTTCTATTTTGACTAGCAAGGTTCAATATCTGTGACCACCGCTTGATTAGGTGGCGATGTAACGTCTCAGCGACGGAACAACAGTACATCCTAACACTTAGCCCTTCATCATCATACCATAGCCTCCTTAACTAGATGCCTGTCGCGTGGCTCGGAAACTTAGCAACAGTTGAAGCAGTAGACAGCGCCACCTGGTACAGATTGCGTGACCTTTTTATTCAACTGTCTCCAATAATTTTAAGAAGTGATTTCTAACACATTATAATATATATAATCGACGTTTCTTCGATCCTCTCACCTTTTATGTATATCATATACCATTTTTGGTGGCTGTTGAATAAAAAATCTGGAGTGACTCCACTCGACTTTCCGAACATTGAGTAACTAACAGTTTTGTAGATAAAATAAAGAAAGAGGAGTTGCTAAACAAACAAAAGAGAGAAAACCATAACAGAGTGTTATATATCACACGAGGTTTTATTTAACGCTACTGAACTTTGAGCCCTTAGATCATAATGATAAATAATTTTTCGTTGTGTCCCTGTAAAAATCTATAAATTCTGACAAACTTAAACAAATTTTCACATTTTACCCACAATTTTGTCAAAGTCCCACTTTTTTTTTTTTTTTTTTTTTTTTTTTTTTTTTTTTTAATTATTGTTACTGAGTGAATTTGTATAGGAAAATATAGAAGAAAGTCTCGTGGTAGCCACAATTCACCAAAATGCTTATAGTTAGTGCAACAGTGATTTATAATATTCATACAAATTTTCAGCTCAATTGAATAAGGCGTTTAGATGCTATTGCACTTTTAAAAATTTGGTCTCATAGGCCATAATGATAAAGAATTTTTCTTTTGTGTCCCTGTAAAAAAACTGTAAGTGCTAGATTCACCAAAATCTATGCAGTTGGTTCAAATGTGACCTATAACATGTGTACACATTCTTTGCTCAGATTAATAAGGCGTTTAGACGCTATCACACTTTTAAAAATTTGGCAAAGAATTTTTCTTTGTGTCCCTGTAAAAAAAACTATAAGTGCTAGATTCTCCAAAATCTATACAGATTGAGTGTCTGTCACCTATAATATGTGTATAAAGTTTTTGCTCAATTGAATAAGGCGTTTAGATGCTATCGCACTTTTAAGATTTTGGTCCCTTGGCCATAATGATAAAGAATTTTTCTTTGTGTCCCTGTAAAAAAACTATAAGTGCTAGATTCACCAAAATCTATAGGGTTCGTACTATGGTGACTTACAATATATGTACCAACTTTCAGCTTATTCGAACAAAGCGTTTAGACGCTAGCGTGTTCACTCACAGACATACACACAAACATACACACATACATACACACATACATACACACATACATACACACACACATACATACATCATCGTAAAAATAGTGAAAACGGACTCGTTGGACCTCGAAACGTATAGAAACATCAAAATCTCCAATTCGGATTTTTGACATGATTACAATACTTTCCTCACTATAGTGTTCGGAAAGTAAAAAGTCGCGCAACCTGTACCAAGTGGCACTGTCTACCGCTTCAACTTTTGCTAAGTTTCCGAGCCACGCGACAGGCATCTAGTTAAGGAGGCAATGATCATACATTCCATTTTTTCAGTATACGAAGCAGGAAAAAAAAATTCCCTTACAGATAAAAACTGTAAAAATACAAACAGACATTTTCTGGTTACAAGAAAAATGTGTACTTAAAGAGATAGAGATGTAACTTTACAGTAATATTCTGTAATTTTTAAATGCAAAAATATTCTGAAGGAATGTTACAGATTTATTTTAATTTACTTTATTTATTTTATTTTATTATGATATAATTTTATTTTATTTTTCATGTATGACTTTTTTTTTTTTATGGTACACACGTAATTTTTCGAACGAAACATAATGTAATAAAATATCAGCATGATATAAAACCTAAATGAAATTATTATTAAAAATATATAAATTGATAAAATTTACCGTTAAATAACACTTATAATACAATTAAAGACAGAGAGAAATCACTTGCTAAAAAACATGTTTTCCGTTTCAGAAAAGTCTGAAATTATGTAGCAAAAGATCAATTTTAAATATGGGACCAAAAAAATATTTTTTTTTCTAACACATCTGGGTAAAAGAACTAAAAATGTAAAGAAAAAAAAATATTTATTGATAAAAATTTAACGCACCAACGAAATCTTTTACAATCCTTGTAATTTATTGCCATGTCCAAGCATAGCTACCGCATTCTTTTTTTATTTTATTTATTTAATTTTATCCTTCTGTCAGAATTTGAAACTGGTTTAAAATAAACTATATTTAAAGATTTTGTTAGTGATAAATACACGTATTTCAGATTTATTTGAAATCGGTTTTATATCGTAAACTAAAACATATTCTGACGATATTCTGTAGTATCTATGGACACTAAGTATTAAATTTATAATTAAATCAGCTATAATTATCCCTTTTCTGGTTTATCCCTAGCTCAACTTGGGCAGAAAGCCAACTTTAAAGGTAATGTTTACTTTTATTTATATATGATTTTTCCTTGTTTTTTAGAAAATGTTGTATGCAAAATCTGTTATTATGTTTAAAGATATATATTTCTGAAAATAAACATTAAAAATATTGAATATTATTTTACTGCAAATCTGGAATAAGTTTGGTTGAGATTGGATTAAGCAGAATCTATATTCAAATGAAAACATGTAGTCACAAGTGCAGAAACTCGCCTGATAAACAATGCAGAAAATTTGTGTTTATTTTTTACGCAACTACAATATATTCACTGGGTAAGATCATGTTATTTATATCTAAAACATTTATAGTTGCATTTTTTTTTTTTTTTTTTTTTTTTTTTTAACCAAAATTATTACACCAGCAATTTGGCACTTTCTAATACAATTTTTAAATACTACAGTTAACATTTTCCAAATAAAACATCTGTAACGCATAAAGAGTAAAAGGTTGTTATGTTATATATATATATATATATATATATATAAGCTGCAATCAAACGTTGATATAAGATAAGCTGATAATTCAGTTGCTTCCAAATTTCATTTGAAATATAAGATAACATTTTGGACAATTCTATTTATTTTTGGTGTAAAAATGTCTGATTTTAAAATATACGTAAAGAATAATATTTATTTAGCAGTAGAAAAGCATTGTAATTAAGACTTTTATTTATTTATTTTAATCTTACAAAACAAAACAAATGCATATTTTATAATTTAAAATAAAATTGAAATATAAATTTTACTTTTTATTACACCATTTTATGGTGGGTTTTGTTCAATTTTTCATTCAGAAATAAATTACATTTAATATACGTTTTCTTCATGTTTTACCAGGAACTTTTTTGAACAAAGACAGCAACAGGAATGGTAAAAACGGTTTTCCATTGATCTGAAAAACTAATTATTTTCCTTTTATGTAGAAAACAGGAATACGTGATATTTAATTAAGATATATGTTGTTGTCACAAGAGAGATATAAATTTTATGTTAAGAAAATTAATGATTGAAAACTAGCTTTCTAATTATTATTGACAGGATATTTTTTAAGACTTTTTACAATTCTTTTTTTTCTTGATAAACATAATTTACAAATGATTCAATATTTTCTTTTCAATATAATATATGATTGCAGCTGAAATAAAATTTTGGAGCTTTTTGAAAGCGGGAATATCTCCCTTTGTTTGATTTAATAAATAAATAAAAATGAAAGGAAGTCTTCGCAAATATATTTCAATATATTTTATAATTACACTTTTTTTTAACGAAATTTATTTTAAAAATTGTGCTTAATTATTACACATTTTTTTTTTTTTTTTTTTTTTTTTTTGAGAATTTCTTTTATGTATTTTAAAGAAAAATTAAAAGTGTATATTTACACTTGATATCCACGACTTAGATTCTGCATTTCACTCTATGAATATACAAAGAGATATTGCACAATAAATTATTATTTTTACAGTGAATTACCATACATTGTTGTATTTTAACGTGGTTTCTAGAATTGTGCCATGTTTGTCTTTTTTTTTTATTTACATACTCGTTGTTTTATCTTAACAATTAATTTTAAAATATATTTTGAAATGTGATTCTTGTGTGTATAGAAACAAAAGCCCAAAATATGCAATAAAATAATATTTTACACTTTTAGATTTCTTTAATTTTTTTATGAATTATTTGTTTTATGCTTTTTTAAATTGTAATACAACTTTAAATGGAATCCCAAAACTTCCGATCAGAATGCTTTATTAGTTTGAATTTTTGTGAGGATTTGTAAATTAATTATTCTGTTAATAATATCGTATAATTTAAATACTATGCATAGAAATACTATATTTTAATATATTTTGTCAAGTACAAAAATATTAAAATGGGCATTATAAAAATACCTGTTGCTAGTCGTACCGCATTTAAATTTTTTTTTTTGTTGTTCTTATGCATAAACCCTTCCCAATTATTGAGAAATTCGTAATACTAAACTTGCCATATTGAACTTAAATGTTATATACCAATTTCAAGACATGAAACGCAGGCATATAGACAGATGGACAGACGTTTAGGCTTGATAATACGATGATTTTTAGATACTTGTACATGAAAAAAAAAAGATTTTATTTCCAATTAGAATTAAGGATTGTTTTTTTTTATTTCAGGCATTTTTCGTATTACCAAGTCATTTTAACTAATCCAATGATATATTCCTTAATAGTTTTAATCCATATCTCCTGTTTTAATATCACAATTTAATTAATCACTGTTTTTAAGTTATTATACAAAATATCAATAATAGTAATAAAAAACCTGCCTTAAAATGTGTATAAAAATATGAATCGAAAAGTGTCATACAACTTTAAATGGAACACCAACAATTTCCACTCAGAATGCTTTATTAGTTTGAATTTTTGTGAGGATTTGTAAAGTAATTATTCTGTTAAAACTACCAGATAATATAGATACTTTGCATAGAAATACTATATTTTAATACATTTTTTTCGAGTACAAAAATATTAAAATGTACATTATAGAAATACATGTTTCTAATCGTAATGCATTTAAATTATTTTGTTGCTCTTACACATAAACTACTCCCGATTATTCAGAAAATCTTAATATTAAACTTTCCATATTGAACTTAAATGTTATATATCGATTTCAAGACATGGAACGCAGGCATATAGATAGTTGGACAGACACTTAATGTGAATAATATGCTGATTTTCACATAGTCATAGATAAAAAAGAAAGATAGAGAGATTTTGTTTCTTATTAGAATTCAGGATTGTTTTCGATTTTAGGCATTTTTCATATTACCAAGTCACGTTAACTAATCCAATCAGATATTCCTAGATACTTTTAATCCATATCTCCAGTTTTAATATCACATTTTTTAAGTTATTATACAAAATATCAATAATAGTAATAAGAAACCTGCCTTAAAATATTTATAGAAATATGAATCAAAAAGTAATTAATACATAGAAACAATATTTTTTTTTTCCATTTTTAAAATTTTAAAATATATTTTTTCGCTTTCATGCATGAAAATTTAAAAATGAAAGCTTCATCTATTTTAAGCATGCTTCATGTTCCTAGGCCACGTTAAACTGATTAAACATGAAACTGCAGGACAAATTCAACACATAAATCACATTTTAATTACAGTCGCTACGGGAAATAAATAAAGTCAAAATTGATTATTTGGAAAAGGAAAATGTACGCATTTTCTTTGAAAGTGACAAAGATTTATGATGAAGAAAATTTAATTTTCTGACTCATTTTTTTCATTTTGTATTAAATATTTTACAAGAAGAAGGCTTCAGAAATAAACGATTTGTAACTCGTTTTAGTTTTAATTTCTGATATACGTAATTATTATTTTATGTTTAACATTTAAATTTTTATCGTTATTGAAAACTTTTTAAAGTCCTTTTGAAAGAATTTTTTGATTATTATAATTAAAAATATTGCACAAAGAGTATTTAAAATATTGTGTTTTACATGAAAAAAGACGAACCCTCCCCCCCCCTTTTCTTTTCTTTCTTTCTTTTTTTTTAATATTTATATTTGAAATGTATTTTTATAAATAATATATGTATATCTATATAACACAATCTGTTGGTTCTGTATTCCGTCTGTTATTAAAAAATCCCTCTATTAAGAAAAAAAAAAGAAAGAAAGAAAGAAAGAAAGGAAAGTAATGAAAACAAAAAGAACAGTCCAAATATTGCAACACTGGCCCTAGTAATTGCTTTTTAAATATAAGGCTGAAAGATTTTTGTTCTCGAAAGTTTCTTGTGTGATACGTGGGTATCTATCAGTTAGATGGAGCCAAGAACGTTACTCTGTAAAAACACAACATTTTGCTAAACATAAACAGATTACTTTTATAGCAGTGCAAATGCAATTTCGCTAGTCTGAATAAAGTTAAAAAATCTATGCTTTCGTGCCTCATACATATCATTGTCCTCGGTCAAGTTGCGTGCGACGGATGTATGAGTGTCCTCTAGTTCCTTTTACACACTTATTTCTAAACTTCAGCATAAAAGTCCCTCTTCCCCACTGAACTAGAAGGAAAATAGAGATAACTTCTTATTGGATAAAATACAGGGACAATGGTGTTAGCGAAAAATATTAATTTGGGAAAAAACTCTGTATCAAATTATTCTTGTAGAATGCGGAATCTTTTGACCTCTTGCTTCTAAATTTTGAAGTAGCAACAGACCGTCCTCTTTTATTTCTTCTAGTATTTTATCTTAGTGCTTTTCATACACCGTCGATAGCGGTACTATTTTCTTAACCCTTTATTAAGAGATACTAAGCGCTAATATCACAGCAGTTTCGTAGGATTTGATGTAGAAGTATTAGAAAAAAAATGACCCTAAACCAGAGGACAATTTTGTTAAATGGATATTGTCGAAATGAAACACTTTGTTACCTGTATGAACCAAAAAAAAAAATGTTATGAATACTGTCGTCACTCATTTATCATTCTTCCTCTTCATTTATGCCACCCTGCGCTTTGATTTGAAGTTGGAGCTCTCAATATCCCGTTGCCTAAAATAGTAGTTTCTCGAATTGCCTCATGAAATAACAGCTTTGCATCAATTATTCCTGTTGTACTGAAGTTTCAATGTTTTTTTTTTTTAATGGTACCACGTATCTTATCATACTACATATAATTAACATGAGTTGCACACAAACATTTCACAAACTGACAATTTCAAATATGCTGCTTCACTTGGCACCACTTCAATCATCATCCTTTAATGCAAAATAATAAATGGCTATTGTTATATATGATAAATGACGAATAACTACTTGTATCTACTGTAATAAACTAGGAAATGTAGCAGGATAGCTTATGTTTCAAACTTGTATATCCACTACACTCTAATACCTCATTCCACTATTTCATTGGCATTCCTCTGCTGACGCCTGCTTTAAGCATGTTATTAATAAGGTACATTCACCCTTAAATATTTTCAATGATTAAGAAAAAAATGCTTTTCTTATTAATTATAATTAAAATTAATTTTATTATGCATGAACTAAAATAAAATCACTCTTAAGAGATTAGATAAATTTTCAAAATAGTAATAAACAAATATCCACTGAAAAGTTTTTATTATTATTATTATTATTATTATTATTATTATTTATTATTTTCCGTTTATAAAAATAGAATGTATTTATAAGCGTTTTTTTTTTTTTTTTCAGTCGATTTCTTTTCACTTTAAAAATGTTTAATTCAGTTCTAATGTATCTCTTTTATTAAAATTTCAAAACTTTATTTAGATTTAAAATGAAAATTCTTTCTGTAATGAACAAACACATTAAAATGGCGTAAAACGTGTGTGTTGGGACGCATAACAATATTCTGAAATATACTTTGAGAATTAAATATACAGTCGGTAACAAAAGTGTCCGAACACTAGCAAAAATTCCTATGTAAAAAAAAAAAAAAAAAAAAACACTTCATACGGATCTGTTAATCTTATCAAATCACGTTCTTAGACTGAATAAGAACAGGAGGATTCGACAAGGATTTATTTAACAAAACAGTATCAACTGTACTTTTTTTAAATAGGAATTTTCGCTAGTGCTCGGATACTTTTGGTGCCCATTGTAGTTATCAAAATTAGGCTATGTGAAACGTAGCATATTGTAATATCGTGTAAAACTATTTGCTTGCATCTTGATAATAATAATAATAAATTTCATTCGTTGTGTAAATGGAAATGAAACAGGAATGTTAAATATATTTCATTTCTAGATTTGATTATACTATAATGTTATAATTTATGCAATATCATTATATAAATCATTAAATATTAATTCATATTTTAAAAGAAAATTAAAATTTCCCAATCAGAAAATATGTGATCTTTCGTAACACATTCCTTAGTGTATATTATCTAATGAAGTTCAAATAATTCTAACGATTATTTCTTGAATAATCAATATGTTGATTGTGTTAATAGCGGGTAAGTAATCGAAATTTGTCTTTAACGGAAATTAATCTAATGAATCTATTTCCAATAAGTTATAGTTCATTAATGATCTATACAAAACTGATAAATATTCAACTTTGCCCTATAGTTTTCGTAGTATTTCTAGGAACTTAGTTCAGTATGCATACGACTTCTTTTAATAACAAAAAATATTGATTTTACCTATATTGGAACTTTTTTTTTTTCTTTTAAGACTTTCTGATAAAAGATTTTTTTTTCTTTTGTTCCATTTTACTGAAACTATTTCTTGAGCTTTTAATTTGTTATTATTTTTTTTTAAAGTTTTCTAATGAACTAATATAGTCTTATGTAAAAATATGATTCAGAAAATGATTATCGATGCTTCAGAAAGAAAATTACAGCAAAATAATTAAATATTTGTTTTCATCAAGATAAGCAATAACATATTCATTTATTATTATTATTATTATTATTATTATTATTATTATTTTAACAATCTTTTTTTTTTTTTTTTTAACTTTTAAATGAGCTGTTGTATTTTTATGTAAAAAAAGGACTAAGACAATGATTATTGATGCTTCAAAAATAAAATACAGCAAAATTCTTAAATATTTGTTTCCATCAAGATAAGCAATATCATATTTATTTACTTACTTATTTAACAATCCCTTTTATTATTATTATTATTACTTTTTTAATTTAAACTTGTTAATGTTATATTGTATTCTTATGTAAAAATATGATTAAGACAAAGATTATTTAGGCTTCAGCAAGGAACTTTATGCAGAATTTTTAAATACTTGTTTAAATCAAAATAAACCGTCACACCATGTTCTTTTTTATTTATTAATTTTTACACTCCATGATATTTCCATTTTTGTGCTTGTAAATATTTTGTTATAAATAGCGATGAATCACTGGAATCAATAACTTTAGAATTAATTGCTCGACTATTTAAGACCAAATAATTAAGCGATATACACTTAAAAAAAAAAAAAAAAAAAAAAAAAAAAAAAAAGAACGTGTTTCAAACATATTTTCCCAATCACATTAAAATAAATTTTGTTTCTAAGAAAAATTTTACAAAGATGTTTTTAACAATGTTTTTAACAGTTTTTTAAAAATGTACACATTGATTTTTTATTAGTATATGTGCTATATTTCTTTCTCTCTTTTTTTTTTTTTTAATAAAATTGATTTATTATTTTTTTATGAAATAAAACTAAAAATTAAGCTGCAAAAAGTAATACTGATAATTAACTAGTTGGCATTTAATATTTTGAAAGATAGTTTAAAATGATTGACTGTAAATCTGATTTTCAATGTAAAATATTGGAAAAATAAATAAAATAGTTTGTGTCACTTATCATACATTGATGGTAAATAATATAAGTTTCATAAAATACAGTCAATTTATACTAAAATTTTCCATTATGCTTAAAGGAAAAATATGACGATCTCAAATAAACAGTTACTAGTAGAGAAAGCTGGACGTAATACCACTTGCAGAAGAAACAAATGAAGATTTCACATACGAAATCCTTTTTTAGAATAATATGTAGGAAAGACAGACAGAGACACTTGAACTTGGTTCGGCTCGCATTAAGGTTCCAAAGACTGAATTTGTCAAATCCAAAAGAATGTAACGATGATAGAAAGAAAGAAACTAGTGAATTCTCTCAAGATATCGTACTTCTGCATTTGTTTTCTCTCTTTAGATTACATGACACGTTCCGTCATTTAAAGCTTCATGTGAATTCTCTCAATTTGGAAAGTACTGCAGTTCTAGTAATAAAATCGGTAGTATTTTTTGCAAAACAAAGTTAAATCAATGTGTTCATATCGAAGCTTTTATAAATCTTGTAAATTCGCTTCATAAACGAGCAATCGGATATCTTAAATTTTTTTAGTTAATATAATTAAGTTAATTTTAAATTTGCTTATTATTAACTAATTTCTTTATCAAATAATTTACTTTACAGGCTACTTTATATGTATATATATATATATATATATATATATATAAGCAGTAGAATATAGCGCATTTACTCATAGCCAAAACTCCCTAAAATACTTTAATTTCTACAATAAATTGTATATTCTTAATATTTTTGAAGAATATACATAATTTTTTTTTTTTTTTTTTTTTTTTTTTACATTTATATATTGTTTTTCCAGAGGCATATTATACATTATTATTTATTTATTTATTTATTTATTATTTTTATTTTTTTTCAAACAACATTCGGAAATATAGTTTAAAAATATATATTATTATGAATTAAATTTGCTTAGCATTTTCAGTTAAATTTTCAGTTAATTTTATATATAAACGTGAGTTCGACAAAATACATCAAAAAAAAAAAAAAAAAAAAAAAAAAAATCATAACTATATTTCAAAAAATGAACCTTTCATCAGAGAATCAAAAGAAATATAGAAAGTATAGACGGAGAATTGGATAAATGATAAGAATCTAGTAAAATAAAATTTTCAGTATTACTATAGAAGGTATTTTATACTTTTAGAAAAAAAAAATAAATAAAGCATTCAATTTTATGCATTTTTTAACCATGTAGTCTGTGTTATTTCAAGAAAAATAGAGTTTTATTATAAATTACCGAATTTATTAAGATATATTGTAATTGAAAATTCAAGTATCTTTTTGTTTCTAAGAAAAACATATTTATCTCTTTTAACTATATTTTATATAGAAAAGAAAGATAATAATTTTCCATATTTAAACTTAATTATTATTATTATTTTTTTTTTTTACTATCATTGATTGTCTAAATTACAGTCAGTGAAGATTTTATTGTTATTATTTGGCAATATTGTTTATTATATACATATTTAGTAAACACAAATAAAGTATAGCTCATAATTCCAAATAATTTTCCATTGAAATTGATTGTCTTACATTTTAAACTAATTTCTTTTATGTAGTGATCAATGTAAAAAAAAAAAAAAAAAAACTGTTACTGAAATCTGTTATTGTTACTTTAAATTTATGGTTTCAGTCACTTTTCTTTTCTTTTCTTTTTTTTTTTTTTCTTTTTTTTTCTTTTTTAACTTTAAAAGTAAAATTCAAGAAAACATTTTAATGAAATTTCAGTTACTAAACAGTATTTGTTTCTTAATATTAAATAATATTTTCATAAATATAAACGGAATGTTTAAAATTTTCACTTCATAAAATGCCAAATTAATCATTTTTCTGTGCAATATATGTTTCATGAAATATACTACTCATATAATTTTATTTCTATATTTTACTTTAGTATTTTGCTTCAATTTAAAAGTCTTTATTAAAATAATAATAATAATAATAATAATAATAATAATAATAATAATAAATCTAATGTCAAAATAGTAAAAACATCTCTTATTATATGGCTAGGTCATATATATGCATGCAGTGCATTCTTTTAAAAAAATTAACCTTTCCATGATTAGAGAAAAAACAACGAAAATAAAGGCAATCCACCACATAACTGGATTCTGATGAACTAAATCTGATTGGTGTTAACTGATGGGATGGGTTTTCGCTGGATAGGTCAAATGGGGAAATCTTTCACAGAGTGTCTTGATCTGTAGTAGGCTGTAGTGTTTATGAAGAAAGAAAAAAAAAAGGAGGACAGAAAATTCTGAATAAGTATATTTACATAAAACGAAAACGACAAAATTTTGTAAAATTGAATTTAATTCAAGGAACTTTTTTCAGTCTAAATTTCTATAAAACCGTGTCAAAAAATTTTATTTCGTATATGATAAAGTACCTGTCTCATATGCCATATTTCTCTCCAAAAATATTTTCTTTTAATTCTCAAAATCCATCTTATATGAAACGTGTCATTTCCCCTCGCATGAAAGAATTTATATTTCTAATGTCGCATTAAATACATATTTGTTTGTCACAGAACATTTATAATTTATCTATGAAATTTTCTTACAAATTGGTTTATGAAATGATTCTTACTCATTTATTACTAAAATAGGAAGACATTACTCAAATAGTATTTTTACTTACCATCAAAATATAAAATTTGCACCATTTACAATTTGACAAACCTAAATTTTAATAAATATTAATTTATCGTCTGAAAGTTTATAATTTATTTTTAAGGAAAAGATGATTAACGCAAAACAAAATGCATGCAGAATTTAATTAAAATTATTATGTGCTTCACCTTTACCTTTTGTTAAAATTATAAATGAAAATTAAACAAAACATTATGTTTTATAAAATACAACCACTTTTTATTTACTTACTTATTTAATGAGAAATTTTAAATACATAAATATGTAACTAAAATTAAATTAAATATGTTTCTAAACGAAATATTACAATGAAAATTCTCCACTAAAAAATTTAATTAATAAATAAACATAAGTATTCTCTTTCTTCTTTTATTTAAATATTTTTAAAATGCTTAAAATCAACGATTTCCGAGTTATTTACTATTTTTACAAATAAAATAATACCCTAACCCTATGTAAGTTACAATATAAATGAGAGAAACAATCCTCATGGAAATGCCACCTTTATCTTTTGTAATTAAAATTACATTACGTTTCTACACATAAACTCTTAGTGACAGGCAAACACGTTATCGTGGTTAGTTAATTACACTGTAACAAATCTAAACATAATGTTTACATCATTTATTTCTTTGTATATTCGTACAGCTTAGAAATAAAAATATATTTACTAAATATCTGATTCCATACGCTATTTTAACCCTTTATTTCCTTAAAAATAATAACTATATTGTTTTACAAAATATATTACGGGAACAATTTTTTTATTCAAAGGTTGGTTACAAGTAACATTTCGCAATAAACGGCTGCTTGTGGCGAAAACAGGTGGGTTGTTTGAAATTTAAAGTGCTATTTATACGTCTCAAGATCTACGATCAAGGAATTAAAAAGTAGTTCAAAAATGTCCAATAGATTATGCTGTGCGTAGAAAAACAGAAGTTATGACAAAGAAAATAAAACGCACAAAATTCATATATATATATATTTTTTTTTTAAATTAGATTTTAACATTTTGTTAAGTCATTTCGTTTGTAAAATGTGACATTTTAGCATTCAAAGAATCATCTTGTAATCTTACTTTGATTTTACAATATTTCGATAACTTAAGCCTATTGCTATATGTGGAATGCAGGCACTACCCAGGCACGCAACTGGATCCCAAACACCTTTTTAAGTGCCCTTCCATTGCTGGTGCCCTCTTCAAGATAGACAATGACTGCAACATCGACGTTTTATAATCAGAAAGAGCCATAGACATTGCCAAGGCTGTGATTCACGCTTTTCGCAATATTTAATTTTTATTTCCCTTTTTTGTTATTATTTTATTTCTACTTTTATCACTTCTGCACTTTGTCATATACGACAACAACAACAACAACAAGCCTATTGCTTGAAACGTGTACATGACATGTCGGTTTCTATCTGCTTAACTATATTGACCACAAGTGTTTGTTTATACCAAAGTTTAATTAGAATTACACTGTATATAGTTTATAGTTATCACATGAATATATAAAATTCTCTTTCTCTCTCTCTCTCGCTATTTATCTTTTCTTTTTCAATTTTCTACTGATTTCCTGATTAAACAAAAAAGGGAATTATTTTAGTAAAAAATATGAAATTACTTTAGATGTTTTGAAGTATATTTACAGCATGTAAAATTTATAAAAAAAAAATAATAATAATTAATTAAACTCAGTTAAAATATAATATTTAGCCCTAGCGTGTTCATATCTGCCACTATCACTAGAGACACGCAAAATTTACGTGCTCATGTTAAATTCGTTTTATTTGCTTATGTTGCTTTTAAATATGTTTAGTTATTTGCTATTTTATCCAATATTACAAACTTGTCATTAAATGAATGATTATTTGTATTTAAAAATATACTTGAAAACGATAAAAATGCATAACCAGTAAAGAAAGACCGCACGTAAAATTTACGTATACGTAAATTTCACATTGCACTAGAGTTCTAGGGTTAAACAAAGACAAAAAATCATACAGTTCTCATTGATTAGCAACTGCCCAATAATGCGTACATGTTGCATCGTTTAAATTTCAATTTATTTGCTTACGTTATCACACAACAGACAGGCAGATGGACAGAAACATACACTAACCGACAAAAAAAAAAAAAAAAAAAAAAAAAAAAAGCCGCACTTGGATATTTTCTTTTTTACCTTCTACAACCGCTGATTTTATCGTTTAAAAAGCAAATTTTCGATCAGTTTCGATATGTTGTCATCCACATACACTTTAGAATCGAGTCCAGTGTTAAAAACAAAATGCAATTGTCAGGAAAATTGCAATTTTAGAAATTATTTCAAAAATGGTAGGAATAAGACACTTAACAATGCCACAAAAGGTATTAATTTTTGAAAGAAAATCAAAAAATATTTTAATACGTAAGATGGCAAAATAATTAAATGTTAACGAAATATTGGTAAAATGGTTTTTGGCAAGATATAAAGTCTTTTGGCCGTTTAAACTGGAAATTTGGCTTTAGGCGGCCATGCCGCTCATCCAGTCGAGATGACCGTAAGTTAAAAGTTCATTGCTTTAAAAATCGGTTTGTATTACATTTAGAACACAGAAGAGATTCAGAAAAAGTTTTTAGCAGCATAATTTCCTTAACTACCGTGCAGCAACTATTAAACAAAGCGGGTTTAAATGACAGAAAATTAGAAAAAAATACCATTCTTAGTGAAAGACCTCAGATAGGTAAAAAAATTAAAAAATGATTAGTTAATTATTGGGCTGAACTGGCTCTCTCTGATGAGTCAAGTTTAACTTATTTTGAGCTAAAGAAAGCAAGCAGATCTGACAACGAAAATATGACCGGCTTAATGCAAATCGCACTTTTAAAACAGTAACACATTCTTTGTACATTATGGTACGGATGTGAACAACTTTTCAAACAGTCGGCCAAATTTTTATGCTCAAGGGATCAATTAACTCGAAATAAAACACAATCTTCATAAAAGTGGTGCTTGACCGACTATTTTGGAGGTGTCTTGGACATTTCCGCAAACAGCATTTCAAGATGATAATGCGCCTGGCTACATGGCATCTGTGGTAAGTTTATTCACTTCAAACTGTCAAAATTTCCTATTCATTCCCATGAGAACCTATAATTCTGTAAGTAATCATATTTCACTTTAAGTTAAATCCCACAAAGGATATAGTAGAATTTATTCTTTACCAGACATGGAATAGTCCTAATCGCGATCCGCTCGAAAATGTTTCGTCAATAAAAAGGAGGGGAGGGGGGGGGAATTCGAAATTTGCAGCTTACGACTCTGCCAGAACTAGAAAAAATTATTTGTGATATTTGGCACATTGAAATTTCTGAGATTTATATTAAAACACTGTATAATACTATGTCACTGTGCATTAAAGCAGTAATTCCATATAAAGGTGGAATTAACCCAATACAGAATACATATTTTAAATAAAAAAATACTTAAATATAACAAATGAATAGTTTTATTTCATATATTAAAATATAACTTGTTTATTCCATATAATAAATCATAATAGAATACAAAGTATATGGTTATTGCATTATGTTCAAAACTAAAGTTTTATGGAGATTCTTATAAAGTACTTCGTAGAGAGTGTTAAAGCGAATAATTATATCAAAAATGTACATATGTATCATTTCATCCCTTTGGTAATATGCAAACAAAACAGTGTTATTTGTTTCAACCCTTAAATTTAAAGTTATTATAAATAAAAAAGGTATAAGTCACTTTTTTCTGTAGTGCGGCTTTTTTTTTTTTTTTTTTTTTTTTTGTCGCTTAGTGTAGATACATAGACATATTGAATTCACACACCCTCTTAAACTTAATTGGGAAGTATTAAAAATGCTTGGCACAAATGAAATACTTGACACAAATGGAGATGCATTTACAGAAATTTACAATTGTAGTTGTTGCATTGTTTTGTATAGTCCTGTATATCTGAATGGTAAACATATAATATTCGACACAAAACGTTATTTTAGCATATTAAAAATAAATGCCAATTTCATTATGATTTTTTCAGTAGGAAGGTTTATTATTATTATTATTATTATTATTATTATTATATTATTATTATTTGATTTATAAAAAAACCTCTCTTAAAACGCACAATACACTAGCATTTTTATGAGTGTTCCTGTACACGAAACAATTGAGTATCAAACCCAGTGCAAAGCTATTTTTAGGAAATTTGGTATACTACATTAGACTTATACTGCAATCAAATTGCAAAAATGTTTAATATCTTACGATATATGAGCATTTTTACTAAACAATTTTTAATTACGAATGCTCTAGCTTTAAAAAGAAATCCTTTGCATTTAATTAATAGACAAAAATATTGAGTAACTTATATGAAAATCACAAACTTGTTTTGTGAGTCATTTATAGAACTTTTGAAGAATTTAGTTCTGCACAATGAACCAATGAATTTTTCTAGAACTCTGTTCTTCTTGAAGTTAGGGCTTCCAAACTTTGGCTACCCCAAACTACAAATTTTCGAAAATTTCGGGGACCAAGTCGCCAAATTCGGCTCCGAATCACCAAATTCGATTCCAAGACAAAACAATTATGCTGGTTACTAATTCGCCGCTTGAGGAGATTAGCGTTTAAACTTTGCGGCAAATATTGTTTCAGGATAGCCAGAAACTTTTTATAAAATTTAATTGAGTTAATTACTTTGGTAAAATTTATCGTTTCCACCACCAATTATTGCCAAAGAGAACAAAACTGGACCATATATACTCGAGTAATTTTCCTTGTACTATAAGCTGTGCTCTTGCCAATGAGAGATTCTGTAAAAAGCTGTGGACGAGTGGGACGAGTGTGGACTTCTATTCCTGAAAAAACTACTTTATTTGTCTCGGCGGTATATATACAGTAGGCAGCAAAAGTATCTGTGAACTAGCAACATTTCCTGTATAAAAAATGTACTCTTAATAGTGTTTCTTTAAATAAATCCTTGTCTAAAGACTGTGAAATTTGTACATTACCTGAATGAACTTTGTAAATAGTCTACCACTTGGCTCCGGTCCTCTTCACTTTCATTCAACTTTGTCGCCTTTTTTCGCGGGAGAGCTCTGCTCTGGCAACCTTTGTAATTTTTTTTTTGCTATGCAATACACAACGGGGTATGCTTAACCTTTGGAGACGGACTCTTCTGAATCTCCACAGTGGTTTTGGAGCCCCTCTCTAAAGGTTAAAAACGCTCAAAACCGCAGCGGCCTCCTTCCATATTAGAATCTTAGAATAAATCCTTGTCGAATGATGTTTTTAGACTGACTAAAAAAATAATTTGACAAGGATTTGTTTAACAAAACACTATTAAGAGTACTTCTTTTACATAGGAATTTTCGCTAGTGCTCGGATACTTTTGCTGCTGACTGTAATCGTATTATTGTAACAATTTTTGGATGGAGTAGCAGTTTTTTTTTCTTTTTTTTTTTTTTTTTTTTTTTTTTTTTTAAGAAATGCTCGTTGAATGAAACCTGCCTGCTCGTTTGCGAATCGGTTACTCCACACAAAACTGTCAATGTTTTCATTAGAATATGCATGTTCCTGTGGTTGTTTAAGGAAGTTATGTGGTGCCCACATCAGAGTTTTTTTTCAGAGGAACGGAAATTCAATTTTTTTTTTTTTTTTCATAAATAAGTTTTTTGAATTTTCAGGATATTTGCTGAGGATGTTAATAAATTATACAAAATAAATTACCTTAACGCTTGAAAAAAAACTCCCCCCCCTCCTTCACGCGTAATTAAATATAAATTTAATAAAAATGCTTATAATTAATTCGTGATTTCATTTTTATTTATTTTTTTATTTATTTATTTATTTATTTATTTTGAAATGTGTTCTATCTAGTGTAGCATGCAAAATTTTCTCAAAATTACATTGCATGAGTTTGATAACCTGGCATGTTACATACATTTTATTTGGATCCAAATCAATTATTGCATTCGGTACAAACATTTCGCTGAAGTGTATTTAGTGTAGCATGGTTTTTAAAAATCTTAAAATTTGAAGATTCCACTTTCACTATTTCTTCGGATGTTAAATGAAAAAACAAAATTTAAATTGTCGAATAAAATATATATCTATATATAAATTCATTTTTGTATATGCATGTGTTGTTATTTACAGTTTTTTAATTACGCCTTTATATAGATAATTGCTATTAAATCATGTAGATATTTTAAAATAATTACGAAAACTGATATTTAATCATGCAACTTAATTAGTTTCACATAACGTACTTTGCAAAATACGACAAGTTCATTTCGTTTGATAAAACAATTAAGTAGAAAGTAAATCTATGATCGGAAATTTATGAAAGAAATATTTTTTTAAATGCTTAACAAATCTAAATTTGTTTTTATGCAAATACGTCTAATTACAAAACACGTGTTCATTTATTATAATTATTACTATTATTATTAACTTTGTGCATATTAATAATGATAAAAATTACAAATGTTGTATCCAAATTTTATTTCTAATTTAGCTAAAAATGAAATTGATTTAACTACCAACCACATTCTTAAAAGCTTTTTAAAAGACCTTTGAATTAATGAGTGCATATTAAATTAATGCAAATGTCGTTGTTAATTTTCTCATTAACGTACTTGGTTGCAGATAATGTAATGAAATTTCGATAAGGTAAACGTTTTGTTCAGCTTTGCTGCCTCGTGAAAAGAATATTTCATTTAATGCTTGGCTTGCGAGAAAAATATTTAAATGGAAGATACACTTTTATTGCCATAAAATGAAAAGAGTTACAGTTAAATGCGGTATTGAAGAAAGATTAAATAATTGGAGATATCGTTAACATTAATGAAATCAAATTATTTCCTATTTAAAAAATTAAACTACTCGATAGTTATTAAATACATGTTAATAAAAAATAGTTTAATGAATAACAGTTTTAATAAGGATATAAAATATGTAAATTGAAATTAGATTTTTTATTTTTATTTTATTTTGTTTTTTTAATGCTTTTCTTAAAAACTGAAACTACTAAAAAACATACAAAAAAAAAAAAAAAAAAAAAAAAATCCTTTATTTATTTTATTATTATTATTATTTTTAACATACGTTTGTGTGTAGTGTAAAAAATAAATCTGTAAATTTATTGAAATGTTTAACAGGTGTCTCTGCAAATTTACAATAATTCTTAGTTAAAAGTAAATAATCGAGATTCACAATCATTATTCTATATTTTATCAAATTTTATTATTTAATTTATAAAAAAAAAATAGAAATTATTATTTCTATTCAGAAAAAGCATTTTTATTCACAAATACAAACTCGCCAATGAAAAGTTAGTAAAAATCATTAAAATTTACGATTTTTTTTTTTTTTTTTTTTTTTTAACATCTCTGTTTATTTTCTGTTTATTTTTCTCAGAAGATTCTCTGTTTATTTTTCTCTCTTTTATATAAGACTTAAGATAAATGAATACCAATAGATTTCTGTGACTACCAATAGTTTTCTGTTGGAATTTTCAACAGGGTGCTTGAGTTTCATTTTTGTTACGGTATTGCTTGTATACAGAATAATTTTGTGTTTCATTGGAGGCTAATTAAAAAAATTCTGGATTGACACCAATCGACTTATCTAACATTAGGTAGTTAATGGTTGTTAAATAAATTAAGATAGGAAAAATCCTTAAATAAACAAAAGAGAAAATTGTGATTAGGCGCTTGTGTATTTCCCCCCATGTTGTTTAATTTAAAGCTATTACACTTCAAACAATTTAAGCCCGTATGTCAAAATGATAAAGAATATTTCGTTGTGTCCCTTTAAAAAATCTGTAAGTGTTAGATTCACCAAAATTATTACGAGTTATGTGACTGTATATCCTACAACCTCTGTATAAATTTCCAGCTTAATTTAATAAGACGTTTAGACGTTATCGCATTTTACATAATTTCAGCCCATAAACCCTAATGATGAAGAATTTTTCTTGGTATCCCTATATATATATTTATTTAAAAAAATGTATTTGATTTACCAAAGTCAAAGTCTATAGTGTTTTTCCGACGTGACTAATAATGTGTTATACCATGTCAAATCAACACAAGAAAACAAAATTTTTAGCCTGAATCCCTCAGATTTTTATGAAACTGGGCTAATGTATTTGTCCTATTAGGAAATGAATGTACACTAATTAATTAGTCCCTATCCCTTTTAGTTTTTGATATACAGGGCTTCAAAAATAGGTAAAAAAATTAAATTTCCGTAATTCTTCTACTGCAAATTTCCTTTTTAATTAACTTACAGATAAAAGATTGATATCATTAGAAAGTTTCTAATACAGGATTTTCAATGATCTATCACAAGTATATATTTTTTATTTATTTTTTTCACTTTAAGGTCAAACATTTTGTCCTTTTACCTCCAATATCTCAAATGTGCACATTTATTTATTTATTTTTTAATTATATGTTATTTTTACATTTATTATCTATAACTAATGCAATCTGAACATGGGTCGGCCATGGGATGCCGAATTAAAAATTAATATGCAACCCTAAATCAGTATTTTCATATTAACATAACGTATGTTTCCCCCATATTTTGTATCCTAATTAACTTAGAGATATAAGATTGGTATCATTAGAAAGCTTATAATACAGGCTTTTAAATATTATATATCACATGTATATATATATATTAAATTTCATTTTAAAATAAATCATCATGACCTTTAAACTTTAATATCTCAAAAATTATACATTTAACTTTCATTAAAAAATATAGGTTATTATTACGTTTATTATCTTCAATTATTGTAAGTTTCAACATGAGACGGCCATTCTTTTGTAAAATGTACGTTATGTTAATTTGGAAACACTGGTAGATTTGTATTTTAATTTATAACTCAGTATCCCAGGGCCGTACCATGTTGAAACATACAGTAATTATAAATAATAAACGTAAGAATAATATATAATTTTTAAAAGAAAACTAAATATGTACTTTTTAAGATATTGGAGGTCAAAAGCCAAAATGATTGACTTTAAAATGAAAAAAAAAATGTGTAGATGTGATATACCATTTAAAAGCCTGTTTCATAAGCTTTCTAATGATACCAATCTTATATCTCTAAGTTAATTAGGGAACAAAATGTGGAAAAAACTTACGTTATATTAGAATGAAAATACTGATTTAGGGTTACATATTAATTTATAACGCAGATTCCCATGGCCGTCCCATGTTGAAATTTGAAACAGTTATAGATAATAAATGTTAAAATAACATATAATTTTTAAAAGAAAATTAAATGTGGACTTTTTGAGGTATTGGCGATCAAAGGACAAAATGTTTCACTTTAAAGTGAACATATTTAAAAATATATACTTCTGATATAATATGGGTACATTTGTAGTAGACGAATTTCAGAAATTTGCATTTTGTACTCATTTTTGAAGCCCCATATGTCAAAAACTAAAAGATATAGAGTCTTATTAATTGGTATAAATTCATTTCTCTATTAAAAAAACAAATGAGCTAATAGAAAAAACAAAGGGGTCAGGTTTTAGCTGTGTTGGTTTGACATGGAAAGACTCAAATATGTATATCAGTTTTCAGCTCAATCGAATACGGCATTTAGATAACAACGCGCTTACAATTTTGAATCAATAAAATTCCTATTGAAACCAAACGAAACTTAAATAAAAAAAGAGTGGTCGAAAACATAGGGTAAAGTGCAAATTTTGTGCAACAACTCACCCACTGGCCAAGATAAGACCTTAGAAAATTTGTCCTTTTTTATAAAAATCAACGAAAGAGAATTTGCGGGTAAGAAAGCATGGCACAAACCAGTGTATTTGACTTGAGACAAAAAAGACATGAAATCGATCTCCTCTCAGTCGAATTTTGATTTTGTTTTTCTTTTTTAACTTAATAGCAATATTTGGTTCAACATAAAATCGTTAAATCATGGTTAGGGTTGAAACCATCGGGTAGTTGCAGCTACTTCAGTACCAAGTTTTGGTTCAAACTAACACCAAATTTTCAACAGTTTTGGTATATGACAAAAATTTTATTCTGGTATATATTTTGCAAAAATATTGTGAAAAAAGAAATAAAATATATCATATATAATAGACTTGAAGAATTTAGGAATTACTTTAAATATGAATGTCCATACATACTTTGGAATGATATAACGCATCTGTATAAAATTTACATAAGCGTCGATAAACATAGTTGCTGTTGCGTCACATTATTTCTTTCTTCTTTTTTTAAAGATATGGTCATACAAAGCTAAAAATTAAAATTACGCTACATATTGAAACACAATTGCGCAGACATAAATATTTTAGAAATGGCTCTCCAAATAACAGCAAGCGTAGATCTTTTTTTTTTTTTTTTTTTTTTTTTTTTTTTTTTTTTTAAATAAGAATTGCTTTGCGATCTAATATTATATAACGCAACAGAAATATACTGCAAATGTTTCTAATTTTGAAACTTTACAGGTACAAAATTGGACATTATTCTAATATTATTATTAACTGAAAACGTTTGAAGAGAAGCATCTATCAGAACTTCTTTAAATATATTTTTAGGACAGCTTTCTCTAAAATTTTTACCTTCCGAGAGTTAATGTCGAATCAGTGAATTACGGAAACATTCGCAGGAGTAGAAATGGCTAAATGGCTATTTGTGGTCAGTTAAAAAGTAATTTCATCAACTCTCCAAATAAAAGTAAGTGCAGATCTCAAAAAGCTTCTTTTTATAAGAATCGATGGACGATTTAACATTATATAGCACAACAAACACATACTGGAAATGTTTCTAATTTTGAAATTTTACAAATACAAACACTTAATTATAATATTCTAACAAAATAAGCCTTCCCCATAAACATCACTTAATCGTGAATCGTTATTGCGATATTATCTTCAACGATAGTACAAAATTAGACATTATTTTAATATCAGACAACAAAATATGTAGAATCAGACCCTTCTGTTATATGCCATTTAGATCTATTAACTGGAAACGTTTAAATAGAAACATGTATCAACACTTCTTTATGTATATTTTTAGAACACAGATAAATTCCCTTTCTGTAAAATTCTTACCTTCCAAGAGATGGCCTAAAATCAGTGAATTATACATACATTCACAGGTGTGGAAATGGCTAATGGTCTGGTCAGTGTAAAGGCAAATTCATCATCTCTCCAAATATAATACAAGTGCAGATCTCAAGAATTTTCTTTTTATAAAAATCGCTTGGAGATATAATATTGGATAACACAACAGGCATATACTGGAAATGTTTTAGTAAGTTAGTAGTCTGGTTTTCTTAATTTTTCTTTTGTTTTGTTTTTACCAACTTGTTGAGATGTTGAGTTTAATTTTCCCTCCAAGATGGTGATTTAGTTAATATCGAATACTCACTATTCCATATTATCTGAGACATTTCTAAATCTCGAATGTTAATATTTTTCTTTTAATACTGCTTATTTTCAATAATAATTTCAAAAGAAAATATGTGTAATAAATAACAACTCAATTAATATCTCATAATTTCCTGAAAAAAAATATATATATTACACTATACCATATTATCCTTTAAGTAAACAGGTATTCCGTACATTTCTTTTAGCTATTCCATGTACTCTGCTTAATACGTATAACCCGACTTTCTTTCTTTCTTTTAGAAACTTTTTTTTTTAACTTAAAGTCATCAAAACACATTAAAAAAAAACTTGAACGTTTGCAACAATCTAATTCACAATGATCCAAAAAACTTTTGTTTATAATAGTGAATTCCTGTACAATTAATGTCCACATTTACCTATTTTCCTCTACCTGAAAAAAAATGTATAATGTATATTTTTAGCAAATTGTTAGACAGAGATTACTATTATATATATATATATATATAAAATAAATGATGTGTGATTTTAATGTGATTAATTAAATTTATACACTAGAACTCCAATATTACTAACCTGACACACAGCATTATCATTTTAAACTATCTTTATCAAAATAAAATATTAATTACTAGCAGGCTACGCCCGCTTCGCTGGTCACTATTTTTAAATGAATCGAAATAATAAATGAATTCTGAAAATTGCATTAATATTTATCATGTGATAAAAAAAGAGAGAAAACAATTTCTGTTAGGGAGAAATGTCGCACCGGTTCCCCACTGTTTTCGGCAGCGTAGACCCGTGCGCTGTGCGCACGCATTCCTTCACCATCCTTATGACTTCTCAAAATTCCATGTTATTACTCATAAACTTTCATTCTTAAGAATAGGAATTAAAAAAATTATCATTTATCATCGGGTAAAAACTCACACGGGGACCCCACTGTCTTCGGCAGCGCAGACCCGTGCGCGCGCAGTGCGATATGACGATATACGAGCGCCCATATCATACGTGCGCGACAGTGATGATATACGTGCGCTGTACACGCATATTCCTTCTCAACTCAAACTTTTATTGATAATATTTCCACATCTCTCAAATTAGTTTTCTGATTATACTATATATGATGTTAATATACTATTCTATTTTTCTTGGATTGAATCCTGTGGTATTTTGGGATGAATCGAGATGGTATGATGCGACTGCGGAAACTACCTGCATATATTTGTGTTTTTAAAACAGATTTAGTTGATTTGTGGTGGCTGAATAAATTACCTGGATACTTAACTAGAGATTTAATAAATTTTAGCTGCAGTATGTGTAAGTTTTGATTATTTCTTCTTAGTATCATTTTTATTCAATTTATTTTGATATTAGCCCTAACTGTGCTTTTTAGTTAAACTGTCTGCGTAGAGAAAAGTTGAGACTCTTAAGGGGGAAGATACCTATAGACACGTCAATTTTACTTAATTTTGATTATTTATATTATTATTATTACTATTATTATTAAGAATAACTCGTTCAATGTTTTTGAAGCTTGGCATATGGTTTATTATTATTTTTGACTATATATATTGAATTTCAAAATGGCCGATTTGTAGTCCAGTCTTCAAGGAAGGTCGCAGCGAGAGTTGTTGATTGGCGTCACTTGTAGCTCCTGTTGTATTGTCTGAAATGAAAAAAATAAAAGTTCTGAGTGTTTATTAATGTTATATTTTATAAATGAACCTAAAAAATTAAACAAAAATCACGTTTTGAAATAAAAACACTTGCATTTTTAACCAACATTTTCAATTTTTTTTTTTTTTTTGCTCCATTTTTTTTTTTTTTCATCAATTGTTTTTTTTCAAAACAAACAGGTTCATATATAAAATAATATCATTGAAAAGATGTGTACAAAGTTTCAGCTCTATTGATAAAACATTTTTTGAGTTATTGGTCACGCCGATTTGAAACATATTATTTTGAGAAAAATGAACTTTTAAATTTAGGCCCATAAAAACGGTAACTTACCGATTATTCAGCAATTGCAGCGCTATACAATAGTTCGTCAGTATCTTCGTAGAACTAATTTTTATTCAGAAGTTTCTCTTGACATGTTTGACGTGCTTTTTTCAGTAGCTAACAATTTGCGACGATTTTCTCGAGTCACTTCTCAATTCATCTACTTCTTTTACGTGTGACTTGCATTGTCTACCAATTATTATTTCTAAATTGTTCATCACTTGTAAACGAGATGTATACCATTCATTAAACAATCCAGCTCTTACATACGCGGCAATTTCAAATATTTTTGACCGCGAGAGTAAGTGCTTTGGAGTGACAAACCAAACGATTCAGTTGAAACACTCATTTGCATTCTGTGTATGGCCACCCAAACATCTTTCAAGTAAGTCATCTCGAGATAAATCTTCAAATATTGGCCGTATATATTTTTGAACCTCTTAATGTAGTGTTGCAGGGTGTTTAATCAGGTTTACATTTTCTCCAGAAGCTTCAGCTTTTCGCCACTTGCACCAGCTGTCGGGACACGGTGGACCGTCCTCATGTCTTAGATTTTTATCCGAGAAGCACATATGATGGTAAGCTATTCTCCGAATTGCTAATCCGTAGTAATTCGTGCATCGATTAGTTTGCCCTTTCCTCCAAGATGTTAATCATTTTAACTTTTCGGAGACGAGTACCCATCCTCTTCTACACATGGCCAATATATTCATTTTTGTCACTCGAAATTCGTAACCATACGGATTTACATGCACTTCGGACAGTGTTCGGATGATAAGTATAGACGGGACACATTTCGAAGTTTTAACGAAGGAAATACTTTAAATTGAGTTTAACCCGTTAGTAGTCGCTATAGACAGCGCCCCATCTATTACAGATTGCGCACTTTTTATTTAACTGTCACCAATAATTTTCAGAAGTAATGTGATCGACGTTCCTTCGATTTTATTCGCGTTTTATGTGTATCAAATGCCACTTCTAAAAATTTTTGGTGGCTGTTGAATAAAAAAATCTGGTAACACTGAAGAATGGGTTGCAAATCGACCAACTAGCGACTACTAACGGGTTAAAGAAAGATGTTATACTAATATTTTATAAAAAAAATAGAAAAAATGACATTTTTGAAAATTTTATAAGTATCCCCCCCCCCTTCTCCTTAAAAGCACGCTTCAATCGCACACGCATGTAACCTCACCTCAAGCCAGGTGAAGCATTTTTGATAGTTTAACTTAGTAAATATTAGTTAATATAGGTAATATAGGTAATATTAGTTATGTTTTCAGATTAAGTTTTACTTCAGTTTCAGCTCTACAATTTTTGGTTTAAATGTACGTTTGTTATAAGTAATTTTTGTCCATCAATACTTATTTTTTGATTAATAACACATTTTATATCTTATATATATAATAATACAAAAATGTATTTCTTTCAACAAGATAGAAATTAGATTAGATTGATTTTACATGAGATTAGATTTAAAAGAATGCATCCAAATGTCGACAGTTTTATTTTCATTTATTATTAAACAAATTTATATATTTATATATTTATATATATATATATATATATATATATATATGTTACTTTATCAGTTAAACATAAAAAAGTATAAGCTGGTATTGGATTATTTTTTTAATATTTTGAAAGTAAACAACCTCTAAAAACATCATCATATTTTATTCTAAAATTTCTTTGAGTCAAAAATTTTTTATTTCACTATTTCATGTCTGAAAAAGAGACTTTTCTTACAGGTATTAAAATAACTTATTTACAGTAATTGGATAAGTGAATGAAATCTACCTGAATGCACATTTCGATGAAAACTTTGATAGTATAATGCGACAGTATTGTTGGTGGAAAACGAATCTCATTACATTTTAAAATCTTTTGAATTATGCATTACTCATTTCGATTTTCTAACTGCAAGAAATTTGCTTCGCGTTACAGTAAAAGTGAAGATTTCTGAAGCTCTTTGTGTTTTTAGTTCTTTAAAGAGTGATCTTAAGAATTTATTTTAAATCAATTTTAGAGATTTGTTAAATATTTTAGTAACTCACTTTGGACTATTTATTTATTTATTTATTTATTTACTTATTTATTTGTGGAATAAAAGACGTTGACCAATATATTACCATTTTGGAAAAAATATAGATATTTCTAATAATGTTTATTTTTTATTCAGAAAAATGAACATATTTTTTATTCCTTATTTTAATAGTGTACATTTTAAAATAAACAGAAAGTAAAATATTGCAGTTCACTTAGATTATAAAATACTTTTTTAATGTGTATAATCGTTATATATAACTTAATCGTCTATATAACTTAGTTTTAAAAGGACAAATATCAGAACATAGTTAATTTTCAGTTAAGAAGAACAAAGTCATAAAAAGGTATTTAATTTAGAACAGAAAAAAATTGCTTTTGTGTAGCCTTATGTAGAATATGTGGCCATTTTCTAAATGCGTAACCTAGAAATATAGATTTAAGAGCTATGCGTATAAGGCACACTGATAAACTGAATAGACGAAATGATCAAGAATTTCTAGTCTATTCTTTTCTAGATGGTTAAATAATATTCTGGATATTCTGAATGCTTTGTATTGTGAGAAATTCTCGTTTGGGTTTATAAAATTGGGTCATGAACCAAGATTATACTTGCTAAAACACGCCTCTTGTGATCGTACTTATTTGTAGAGATTTTTAAATAAGTTTGACCTCGATAGTATAGGCAAACGTTCTAGAATTATAGTAGAGTTTTCTAGAACTCGCTTTCAAAGGGATCTAGACTTTATAAGGATGAAATGGAACTATTTCTACTAGAGCCACAAACTAGATTCCAAATATCTGCAACAGAATTTTTTCTCAGTATATTGTAATAATACCTCATAATACAAATGTAAGTTCAATTCCAGCAGTTTCGAAAAACTTAAAAATAAATTAACTTTTTGAATGCTTTATAAATTCAACTGACTTCAAATGTTCGTGTTAATTTGTTTATTGCATTATTGGTTGTAGAAAAAGTACAGAAATTTCGTTAAGCTAAAACGTTATGTTTAAAACGGTTAAATTCTAGAATACTAATGTGCATAATGCAAGACTGCAAGAAAATTTTCGAGAAATAAATGCATTTACAAGTGTACAATTACAACCGAAAAACATTACGGATTCCATACCTACTTTTTTCTGTAGATGCAGAATCTTGATTAATTACTTTCACCTTACAAGTTAAGTGTTTCGAATTTTTCTGTTCTAAGGTGTTTTTTTTTTCGATTTTTTTTTTACCCCCATCCCACGCCAATAATTTAATTCTTTTTACGAATGTTTTCAATATTACTACATTTAATATTTTCCGAGAAAAACTTACTCATATAGCTGTATATGTCCCATATTGATTATAAAAATACACTTTTAAAAAATAATAATTTTTAGATGTAGAAAATAATAATAATAATAATAATAATAATAATAAAATCTTATAAATATTGCTCTTAAATAAATATCACAAAGACAACTATTACTTTTATATATTTCTATACTATTAAATGAAATTCTTTGACAAATAAAAAATATCAGTCATAAAATTTTAAAATATTAAGTTAGCATTACACATTCATCTTTAAGGAATTCCTTCAGGATGAAGCAATTGAAGTGGAAAAATCTTTATAAGAAAATATCAAAATTTGAAATTATCTGAGAAACTTTCTACTAAAAAGAGACAAAATGAATAAAAGTTTTAACTCCTTCAAAACAAATACATTTCTCAAAGCTATTTAAAGTACACCAAAGGATTTAAATGAAATACAAAAAAGTTTCTCACACCATTTAAATAAAGGATTAAAATAAGATAAAGTATTTCATTCTGTACGTAAGGATTATATGAAATTAGATATTTAAAGAAAATTTTGTTTTAGTTTATTTCAATTTTTACTTAAAATATAATTATGACTTTATGTTCTGTCTATCTATTTTCAAGAACATCTCTACCGAGACACAGATACAAAGGTGTAAATGGATTTTCTTTTACCTAAAATCAAAGTATTATTCTTGTTTGTGAAAAATAGATAAAGTAGAAGTACATTTAATTAGCACACATCTTAGTGTCACTAGATTATACCGTGTGCTGCTCCACAAGTCAGTAGACACACACACACACACACACACACATATATATATATATATATAATGAAGGAATTGGTATATTTGCACGCGGTTTGCGAAGAAGCGGTTATTTTCATGAAGAGGGATTTTTTTTTTTTTTTTTTGTAAAGAAAAAAATATTACTTAAAATTTTCATCGATAGAGGGCGTAAGAAAATTCTAAATTTCCATATAAATCTATATTTATTTCTATTCAAATTTTTACATACATATAAATTCTATTTTATGTGTTCGCTATCACCACAAGTTACAGTTTGCAAACGAGTTACAACACCGTTAATTAAAACTACAGCTGGCGATTCTTAGGTCAGGGAAAAAAACATCTCCAAAAACGCTAAATTCCGTCAAGTTGACATTGCAATTAAAACTCCATGTATGTGCACGTAGAAATCATAAAAGGAAATAAGCAGTGTTATTCCTAAAACCATGCATTTATAGGATACTGATTAGCGAATTTCTTGTTACATGTCCATGCAGCGCCCTCTATTGACGAAAAATTTAACTTATTTTTTTCTTTACTTAAAATACCCTCCTATAGGAGAATAACTTTTCTGCAAACCGCTTTCAATTCTATCAATTACTTCAATTTTTATGAATTTTTAAAGTGTTTACAGATTTATGGTACACATATATGTTTTATTTAAATTCAATTAATAGTTTGAAACTATTTTTTATCTATAGAGGAAAGTTCCTTTTTAAAGATTATTTTTCTCAATTCTCTTTTTAAAGGATTGAAAATATTTTAAGTGTAATAACTTTCTTTAACATTTCTCTTACAAACGTAAATTTATGATGATTTATAAACGGAAATAATTATTGTTTATTTATTTATTAAACTAAAAAAAAAAAAAAAAAAAAAAGAAAAGAAAAAGAAAAGAAAACCTTAATACAATAAAGTAAAGTAAAATAAAATAGAAATCATAGGTGTTAAAAATATGATGTAACGTTATATATATATATATATATATATATATATATATTAGATTTACTGCTCTATTTTAAATATTGATCTCTCGTTCAACATATATTAATATTTTTTTTTTGAGGCTTTGGCTTATATGTGAGTATATAGAACTAAGTAAATAGGAAGGTCATTGATTGATTTTTCCTCTTCAGTTTTTTTTTTTTTTTTTTTTTTTTAATTACTTACTGCTTCGTTTCTGAAAGATTTTCATCTGCTATTTATACCTAACATTGTGTAGAAGCAATGGTTTTATAATATCATTGTACGCAGGATGATATATAAACACAGTTACTATATTTCACTGTTTTTTCAAACATTGTTTTAAGATATCCAGAGTACTTTAAACAACGATTCAAAATAGTACATGAAACTATTTTATAGAACCTACATTAAATACTTAAATTAATATTACTGACGTTAAATTCCATGTAAAGTATAGTTTTTAATATTTTTTTTTATGCAAGCATGTTCCATTAAGTTGGAAATTATATTATTTTTACTAATTAAGAATAAAAAATTGTAATATATGTTAAAATATATGTAAAGAAAATACATGTTATATTTATTTTAAGAACGTTGACCATGTTCACAGTTAAATATTTTAAAACAAGAAGCAGTATTTGCCTGTGTATTAAGAATACAAATGAAATATAGTTCTAGTTCAGAACATATATTCTGAATACATTAGAATATATTTTAGAATTAAATAAATGCTTTTCTAACAATATTATATATAATAACAATAATATAATAACAATATTATATATTATATAATATATATATATATATATATATATATTATGAATTAGCAGAACGTTTCCGAACATTTCTTTATCTAAGTTGAAAAAATATATATATATATATATAATAACAGTTAGTTGCTATGTGTAGCACCTGGTAATTTCTTCGTTTTAAAACTTGTGTACTGCTAAAATAATACTAAATTACGCAGAATCAAATCAGATGTGGGGAAGAATAGTTAAAGTTATTATTCACAAACATTGATGCCAGTAATTGTACATATTTTACAATATGATTTCAATTCTATACTTAATGTTTACTGATAGAATCAAACATAACTTTTATAACAAATTTAAAGTAAAAAATTACTTAAAATTATATACTAAAATTTTAGATTTTACAAATTATAAGCTGTTCGATTTATCATAAAAATTCTTATACATATATTTTTCAAATATTATTTTGGATTAGAAAGAAATTAACAGAATAACAAAATCATAGCCAAATATTAAAATAAAATATCACTGAGTTTGAAATCCATGAAGTGTCATTATTTTTTAGCTGCCAAAAAGCGCATTTTTTTTAATATAACTTTTTTGATTGTTTGTTCAGAAATAATTACTGTTTTCCCTATACATTTTAAGAAAAGTCATTATTAAATATAGCGTTACAAAGGCTAAAAAAGATTTTCCATTTATTTTATAAACAATATTTTAATATTGTTTGAAGGAAAGAGAGAAAATATAGCGATATTTAATTAAGATATATTTCCTTCCCCCGAGAGAGATATAAATTTTATTTTAATTGAATTAGAGTTTGAAAACAAATTTTTAATTATTACTGACAGGAATTTTTTTAAGCTTTTCTCAATTTTCTGTTAAACTTAATAAAAATACGATAAATAAGTATTTTCTTTTAAATCTTGTGCATTATTTTACTCTTGAAAATTTGATAAATGCATTTAAAAAAGAGAGAAATACCTACTTGAAATGAAAAGAAAATGTCGCTGTAAATTGACTCTTATTATACATATTTATCTTAGAGATATACATTACAAAAATATGTATAATGATGACTAATAAAATAACTTTCAAAAATTCTATTTCAGAATTTAAAATAGGAATTAAAAGTGTACTTCTGCACTCTAAATCTTTAATTTATAATCTGTATGTACTATTGTAAATATATAAAGGTATTTACATAGCAAATTACAGTTTTAAGTGATATAGTTTGTGTATTTATACACTTGAAATCTTCCATTTATATTCTCTATCTCCTAGTGTGAATCCGTATATTGATATTTATACAGCTTCATATGGCTTATTATATGCCATTGATGCGCCATTTCAACACGACTCTTACAATCGTTTTTCTTATTAGTTTCTTATCGTTTTTCTTTACAAATGTAATTGTTTTATTTTAAACATTAAGTTGTAATTTCTTATTCCGATTTGTCCCTCCACGTGTACCTTGTATTTTTTAGCACAGTGAGGCCAAAATGATGTGTTGGAATAATATTTTACGCTTACTTTTACCTTTTTACATTTTGGTGTATTCGTTCACTGTTAAATTTTGAATTTTTTTCTTCTGCTGTTTTTTACTAAAATTGTATAGATGCTATGATCCTAAAATAGTACTCTATTCAAGATAATACATAATCATAGTTGCAATATTTTACTGTTTTTACAACAAATACGGATACTATACCCAATTCTTTTATAAAAGGAACATTTCACAGAGTGTAGTTATTACATAAAGATTATTACAAAAGTTAAATAACATACATATTTTGACATTATTTTAATTTTTCTAAGTTTAATACCAAATTCATTTTATGAGATTTTATTTTAAAATTATATGATAATCTGTTTTAACAAAAATTCCTTTTTTCCACTGTTAAATATTATAAAATAAAAAAATCAATTTTCTACAAAAACAAACATTTCATCTTCTACAATCACAAAAAATTCATTTACTTCTGCATAGTATTTCTAAACATCTTTTTCTTAAATATACATTTTGTGTGGTTATAATATAAAAATTTTATTTTTCAAAGCTAATCAAATGGTTTTATTGAAAATATTTTTCTAAAGCAGCAAAATTTATATATATATATATATATATATATATATATATATATATATATATATATATATATATATATATATATATATATATATATATATATATATATATACATATATATTATGCGTCAAATTTTGTAGTTTCTTTATAAAACATATGTATGTCTTGAGAAAAAGTGTTATCTTAAATACAGGGTGATCCGAAAACATGATAGAAAGTATTTTATGTTCCTGATTTAAAATGTACTGATATAAGTATAATTTTTCCATATTGTAATTGCACATATATTTTACATTTATGTTGAATGCTTGATTACCGGAAATAATGAATAACCAATATGGAATCACTGACCTTGGAAGAACGATTATTTATCGTAAGAATATTTGGGGTGTCATTGAGGTACGGAAAATCCTCATCTTAGTGTCGTCTTACGACTATATCCACAAAGGATCACAGTGTGATGTGCCATATCGTCGATGCGGATGAGTGGTGTCCTGAAGCGGGCTGTCTCAAGATGACACGCCAGTATTGGTTCATGCAAGATAGGGCTCGTCCCCATGGAACTGCTGATGTCTTCCTGTGGCTTAAAATAATATTTTGTGAGCGTTTGATTGCATTGGATGCAGAAAAATTCACGGAGCATGGAATAGAGGGGTCCCATACAGTCCGGACCTAAATCCGTGCGAATTCTTATGAGTTTACACCAAGGGAGGAATCTATAGGAATCCCCTGATTCACTTGTAGGCATGAAATCGACCATCAGAATTGAGATTGAGGCACTTAATTCCGCCACACTCCAGCGCTTTATGACAGAGTTTCGGAACGGGCTTTATAACACTACAGTTGGGGATGGTAGACATTTCGAGTACCTTGTATATTAAATGTCATTCATATCTTTATTCAATAACATAGGTTTTATATTCTTGCATATTTTACTTTTTCCACAACGATCGCTTACTTTCTATCATGTTTTTTGGACCACCCTGTAGAATGAATTAAGTAGCAAGAAAAAATTCCTCGTATTACAAAATAGATTCTATTCTCAGACAAAAATTCCATTAATTGTAAAATGGAACCTTTTTTTTTTTGTTGTTGTTTTTTACTGGAAAAATGTAATCCTTTATGCATCTTATCTTGAAAACGTTTAATCGGCAACTTAAAACACGAAATTTAATCGTAAAGAAACATGCTGTATCAATTATAAATTTAATCGAATTACTGCATTCAACTATGTTCAAGCAAGATCACATGGACAGCTAGTTAGAACTTTCTTGCATTGATTGTTTAACAAACTTGGTATTTCTGAATAATATAGTTATACAAGACAAAATTAAATTATCTCAGTTATTTTAAAGTGCACATAAATGTAATTTTTACTTAGTTATTAATCTAAGACCATAAAAAAAAATTAGTACGCGTACGTCGTGAAACGTACTGATAATTACACAGAAAAAGTAAGTAAGGCATCGAGTTCTGCTAAAAATATTTGTGATTTTAATTTTTAAAAATTGCATTTATTAAATGTTTTTATACATTTATTTATTTTTAACGCGGGGATTATAATTTTTTTTGCTTTCGAAAAACAAAGAGAAATATTTAAATATTAGTTTAACAAGTATAAAACAATATAATACATATTTTCACACTTTTTTTAAATCAACTCAGAAAAGAAATTTTTATTGAACAATTTTATTTCACATATTAATAAATATATATAAGTGAATCGGTTTATGTATCCATTTACTCAAACGACAGATTTTATTTATATTATTTTAAAGGTGGAAATGATTACAATTAACTTGCATGACAAATACCTATCTCAAGTCATAATGGAAATATCAAATTAGGAAATAGACAGATGGACAGACATACAGATAAGTAAATAGACGAATCGAAGGCATAACGGCTTTTACACTACCTACCAATAAGTATTTGAACACTTTCGAATTTAGACGTTTTGTCAAATATCTAGAAAAATTCTTTAGAAATTTTTTTTTGAAACATTGAAGTATAAAGAACATGTTACACATTCTATATTTCAGAAAAAAGCTTTTACTGAGCAGGAAAAAGTGTGCAGTAAGAAATTAAATAAAAATCAAAATGTTTTGCATCACCCTATAAAATGTAATGCTTGAATATATTTTGTCTGTAGCTTGATAATAAGGATTCTTCTAATTATCTGCATGAATTTGTATGTGGCTACAAAATACATTCGCTGAGATATATCAGTTTAAAAAAATGCAAAATAAAATAAAATAATCTGAAATTCTCACTATTTTAAATGTAACACGTATGGACCCAGTGCAAAGTCCTTTTTAGGAAACATGGTGTACTACGCTAAATACAGTGTACTGCAAAAATATTAAATATCTTAAGATATATGAGCAATGTTACTAAATAATGTGTAACTACGCATGCGAAAGCTTTGTAAATATTTTTTTTGCATAATATAATAGCCAAAAGTATTGAGTTACTTATATGAAAACACCAAACAAATATCGTGTAAATTAAACATTTATGAATTATAGAATAAACAGAATTTCAGTGTCTCTCAAATTAATAGCTAAACTACAGGGAGTATTAATATCAGTCCATGCTCTGTCAATGCAGTATTCGCTGATTGTTAATAATTATTAATAAATAAAACTATTAATAGATAATATTATTAATAGATAATACTATTATCTTCCTTTTTTTTTTTTTTTTTTTTTTTTTTTTTTTTTTTTTTTCAGTGGAACTGAAATTTTGTTCATTCTATATCTCATAACTGTTTGAATATATACAATATTTGTTTGGTGTTTTCTTATACGTAGCACAATACTAGCCTAAACGCCTAATTCGATTGAGCTGAAAATTTATACACGTATTATAGGTCACACTTGCACGAAAAGTATGGATTTTGGTAAATGTAGCTCTCATATATTTTTACAGAGACACAGCGAAAAATTATTTATCATTATGATCTATGAACTTAAATTATTTGAAGTACAATAGCGTAAAATTAAACAAGGGAGAAAAATATTCAAACATCCTATTATAAATTTAACTTTGGTTTATTTAACGATTTGTTTTACTTTAATTTATTTATACAACTGTTAATTACTTAATGACAGAAAGTCGAATGTAGTCACTCCATATTTTTTCAATACTAAATTTTACTTATGATCATATTATTATTTGTCTACCTTGATTTTTTTTTTTTATGAGTCAAATAAATTAATATTTTAAAGCAAGGAAATACTTCTTTTAATACTTCTTTTAATACTTCTTCTTTAAATTTTAAATTGCATTTATGTATATATATATATATATATATATATATATATATCATAAAAATTTGTAAAAGAATGCCTTGATTCTAATACATTCTATACTTTAAGTATACGGAGTATACATAAAATCAGTATTTTAAGTATACTGTATACTTCGTGTTCCAAAGACACGTTAATCTGACTGAACACGAATTTTTTAGACAGGTTCAACTCATAAATCACATTTTAATTACAGTCACCACAGAAGATGAATAAGGTCGAAATTGATTACTTCTTAAAAGAAAATGTATGCATTTTCTTTCTAAAAGACACAAATTTATGGTCGAGAAAATTGAATTTCTTAACTTACTTTTCCATTTTGTAGAAAATATATTACAAGAAGAAGATTTTAGAACGAAGTGAATTGTAATTTATTTTAGTCAAAAATTATACGAGATGAATTATTATTTCATGTCTAAAAATCAATTTTTTCATCCTTGTTTAATAACCATCATAACTTCCAGACTTTTTTGTCTGGAAAGAATTATACAATTATTATATTAAGTGGTTCATATAAGACTGCTTTAATTGTGAAATAAATTAAGAAAAAATCAATAAAAATATTTTTTTATTGAATTTTACTTATAAATATCATGAATATAACAGAAACAGTGGTCAAAATTTTCTGACCGCCACGATCGAATTTAATCATTCACTAAACTGTTGTTTTTTCAGCAATGCATTTATAATTTAAAATTATTTAATCAATTTGTTTTTGCTTGTATTAATCTAAGAATTGTATACATATTAGTCATTAGGTTTACCTTCATATACACAGTTAAGTTTTTAATGACTAGATGTTACAATGTTACAATGGGCACTGAAAACAACATTGCAATTTTATCCTATTCGGAGATGCTCAGGTGGTTAATAAGTAGCCCAATCAGTTGAATGTAAGTTGTCTTTGTAAGGCAGTAACATGAAAATATTTACTGCATCATACGGCTGTTACCACGGCACTATATTCGTTTAATCTGGTTGAAGATTTTCGTTCTCGATATTTTTAGTCGGATACGAATGTGTTCAATTTGTCCATACAGGAGAAATGTGACATGTTAAGGAAAGCTAGCTTTTGCCAGTAAAATTCAACGTACTTCTATAGTATTTCGAAAGAATTAAAGTGTCTGTTGCAAATACAGTTTCATTCATATGTATGCAGTGACTATGTATATGCTTCGGCGTTCCATATATAACAAGTGTTATTTGCCATGTCGTCATCCTTGATTTATTTCTCACGTTAGTTCTTCAATTACAGTATGACGGTCAGTCTTCAGACACCGACTGACCTGGAGAACCAAGCCAAGGGCGCACTTTTCCTCTTCAGTAATATTCTCAACGAACTCGACCTAACTTTATCTACCTCAAAAACACAAGCTCTGACCTTCGCGTTCCCCAAAGCTCTCAAACGATCTCCTGTGATGAGGATCAACGGCGTCAGTGTTCGCCACGTCCAAAACCTCAAAATCTTAGGCATAACCGTCGACAGGAACCTCAACTGGACGGCTCATATAAACGACCTAAAACTGAAAACTATGTCCCACTATCATAACGCCACAAAAATGGTAGGAAAGAGGTGGGGAATCTCTACCTCCTTCCTCAAAATATGGTACTATTCCATCATAGACAAGATCTTGACATATGGCGCGGGCGTCTGGGGAGGTCACCTGTCGGCGGCAAACAAAACCAAACTCGACTCAGTACAAAGACCTTTTATCCTTCAAATCACCCGAGGTTATAAAACTATCTCCACTGACGCCCTGACCGTTGTCACAGGAATTCCTCATGCCCACCTACAACTTCAATACTGCTATCAAAAAACTAATATTCTTCAATTAAATAATACTCAGATTGCAAACTCTCTTTTACCTAATCTAAATATACAATCCCTTACAAACAGCTGGAATATCCATCCGGCAAAGGATGTTGCATCTTCTCTCATCAACTGTAATATTAATAGCTTTTCTCCCCTAGCTCCTGTGGCGATCTTCACAGATGGCTCCAAGACTGAACACGGAGTAGCAGCTGCACTCTGTGTCCTTAACAACAATGAAACCATCTTCCAGTGGTCCTGCAGGCTCGAAAACCACAATTCAGTCTTTCAGGCGGAATTATTTGCCATCCTTAAGGCTGTCGAATGGGCTGAGGAAAATGCTCACTCTTACCCAAGTATTAACATCTTTAGCGACAGCCTTTCGGCCCTGCAAGCCATTGCCCGCTACAGGAGCAGGCACCCCATAATATTGAAAATAAAACATAAACTCTATAACCTAAAATCCATCATCTCCCTGGCACACGTTTCTGCCCACAGGGGTGTCGTCGGGAACGAAATGGCAGATCATTTAGCAAAAACTGCCACAGAACATGCAACGATTGATTTTCACTTACCCGCCCCCCTTCTTATGTAAAATCTAGACTCAAGGACAAATTAAAACAAAATTGGCAATCCTTATGGGATAACTCCATCAAAGGCAGATATACTTATAACCTGATCCCAAATCTTACTTCAAACACTTGGACCCTTACTCCCCCTATCACGGCCTTTCTCACGGGTCATGGCCCATTTCAAGCATACCTTTATAGGTTCAACCGACGACGCTCACCCCTGTGCCCTTGTGGTGAGGAAGGCACTGCTTCCCATTACTACTTCAACTGTTCCCTTACCTCCAGTTTTCACCTACGAAACCCATCCCCAAGACCAGTAATCTGGTTAGATAATATTATCACCAGACCCTCCCTAATCCAAAAACTAAATAAAATCTACGCACTTTTAGAAGATATTACTAATTTAACAGATTAACCTTCAAGCTTCTTCCTACTGGCTCAGGTTGCAACCTACAATTGTGATCATCCCAAGTCACTCAGTTCTGCAGCACGACTCCAAACTGGTATAGCAACGTTACCAAATTAACCACTGTTGCCCCTTGTCGCGTGGGGTGAAAGCCCGGCAACAACATGCAAATGTCAAAAAGACTTTTATCAATGCTCCTAAACCAACTCAAAGACAAAAACGAATGAACTGTAATACTTATTTATGGACTCAGCTAATGAAATCATAGATTAAAATTCTCATTGCAAAGTCTTAAAAAAAAAAAAAAAAAAAAACTATTTATTCCTCCTTGTGCCCTCTGTCGCGTGGTGTTTAATCCCGGCACACCTGCTATAAATAAATTATCGCCCTCTGTCGGTTGAGGCTCATTGCCTGGCGAA
This sequence comes from Salticus scenicus, assembly GCA_963930645.1. Classification (NCBI taxonomy): domain Eukaryota; kingdom Metazoa; phylum Arthropoda; class Arachnida; order Araneae; family Salticidae; genus Salticus; species Salticus scenicus. The sequence goes on along the minus strand of OZ005656.1, from coordinate 219,950,254 downwards.
TTTTGTAAACGCTTGTTGAATTCTCAATAAACGTTCGGAGCAGTTCCCTCTGTCTCGGACACTTGTTGCCCGAGACACTGAAGCGCTCAACATCGCTCCAAGAGCGATGAGCGGGGACTGTCCCCTGTTCAGTCTTCAGACACCATCACTAACAAGTACAACTCTCTTATTAATGATACGTGGTCTTCTGCAGTTTCAACAGAACGGAGTTTATTTTCAATGTCGACCATTACACCAGTCACGATATTCATTAACGTTAGCAGTAGGTTAAAATTCACAAACTTGCGCAGTTTAGAAAATATTTTGACCTTTGGTGTAAAGTCAATGATCATATTTTTATGAGGACTTTTTATGCAGATTTTAGAGAGTTTAACCTTCCAGCAAAGAAGAATATGTTGCAATATTATTTCATGAACAAAATGAAATAAAACCACCCTTAAATCGAAAAGTCCGTAATTTCGGACAAAATAAATATATACATAACTAAATAAAATTACATCACTAAACTACTATCTATTAAAAAGTACTTTTATTTATTTATTTATTTTCATTTGCAAAATGCATTATAATTTTCAATATTTTTCTCTTCTAGTGTAATTTCTGTTTAATTTCAAATTTTTAAGTTAGATCTGCCATTTTGTATTCTTATTATTTTTCAAAGCTTTATTAACATTAAAAATGAAATTTAATGCTGTAATAAACAAATATATCTAACAGGACATAAAATGCGCTTGGACAGAGTATTGCAATATACTAAAATTTGTTTTGATAGTTAAAAATAATTTTTAGTTCCCCATCAAACTATAGGTATGGGGAACTTACATAATCGTGAAAATTTTCGACCTCGTTTTTTTTTTTTTTTTTTTTTTTTTTTTTGCTTTTTTAAAGGTTTTCAGTGTGAGGAATCCAAAAATAACAAAATAGGTATGGTGCCCGTCTATAGGGTGTCAATTAGTTTGTCAAACCGTTTGTGTGTTAGTCCTTTAGGTCGGACCAGTTTTAAAGTATTATTCATGACACTGGCAAGAATACTATTCATTCGCAATATTCTACTTAAAAAACTTCAGAAGTTATTCGAAATTTACGATTTTCTTAAAGTGGGAGAAAACGAAAATTTTCTCTTAAAAGTGCATGAAATGAAATATTTTTATCGTAAAGATGTAAGAACAGCTTTTAAATATTAGTTTTGATGCCGGGATGAACATCATTGACCAAAAATGTTTTACTTTAAATATTTCGTAAATTATTCGAAATTTACGAATTTCTTAACATGACAGAATACATCAACATTTCGCATAAATGTCCTTTTGAAGGATATTTTTATCGTAAAGTTGTCAGACTACTTTTAAAATATTATATGAGATGCTAGTATAAACATCCTTGACTATGAATTTTCAAATATAAAAATTTCGTAAGCCACTGGAAATTCACGATTTACTTAACAAGGTACAATAGTGCAAAATTTCGCATAAACGTCCACTTTGAGGGGTATTTTCCTCGTAAAGATGACAGAACACTTAAAAAAATATCATTTAAGATACTGACAATAACATCCCTGACTATGAATTTTTTTAATTAAATGATTTCGTACGTTATTTGGAATTTACGATTTACTTAACATGGCAGAATAGGGCAAAATTGAGCATAAACGTCCATTTTGAGGACCATAACTATATCAGACAACTTCAAAATAACATTTATGATACTTGTCTGAACATGATTGACTACAAATATTCTAATAGGGAAATTTCGTACGTTATACGAAATTTAAGATTTTATCAACATAGCAAAATGGGGCAAAATTCCATATAAATATGCATTTTTGGGGATTGTTGACTGAAAATAGTAGCATGAAAACTAATCAACGAAACTCACCCCAATAAAATAAATTAATAGATTAGAATATACCGAACTGTACGATGGGAAGCCTATTAGGCGGCAATTTCGTTCTGTTACTATGTCAAGCGTTTGGTCAAATTGATTTCTCTTAGCATGAATATAATATGTTCTGTACTAGAAATTTATGAGAACTCACATATGGGGGGAAACTGAGCGGAGTCTACATATGCCAACAATTTTTTTTAATGTCTAATTCGATAATTTATTGTTTAGCTCATAGAACACAATTTGCTTACATGAGCAAAAAATAAAATGTAAACTATGCTGCTTTTGTGTATTTGGAAATAAAAAGGGATATTAGAGTCATTCTATTTTTTGTCTTTATCTAAAAAACGAAAAAAAAAATTTTTTTGTTTTTTTTTTTTTGTTATGTGTTATTATTTTTTTATTTTATTATTAATTAATAGTTTAAAAACATTAATTAATGTTATAGAATTATAAGATATGTGATCTTCTGTAATGCCTTACTAAACACGAATGGCCTAAATAAATTCAAGTAATTATACCAGGTAGTTCATGAATAATCTATAGGTTGATTGTGCTAATAAAGGTTAAATAATCGATATTTGTCTTGATTGTAAATTATTGTAATAAATCTATTTCCAATACGCTATAGTCTTCTAATGATTTACCCATAGGTGGTGAATATTTAACCTTGTCCTATAATTTTCAAAGAAATTACAGAAATTTAATTTTAATTTGTATACGGCTTTGCATGGCATTTAAAAGTATTAGTTTTAAGTATAGTGCAACTTAAAAATATATTATTTTACTATCTATATATTAATAGGCAAGCACAAAATTTGTAGTCCCTTTTTAACACATTAATTATGGGAGTAGAGGGTTGAAAACGGTATCATTCAAAAGGTATGGTTAGCCAGAAGATGCCTTTTATACACGTATTCCTTTTGATTAAAAAATACCTAAAAGTAGAAAGTTGTTAAATCTGGCAATTTCATAAAGCTCAAATAAAACCATAGACACAGTAATTTGTATAATGTAGCATCACTATACGCAAGCGAAGTGATGACGTCACTGTCTGTCCATGGAGCCATGAAAAAGATTTTCTATGTTAATCGTCCATTGGATTTTTTGTAAAAAAATATTAAAAAATAACGGAAATTATCTGCCAATTTTAATTCCGATATTTGGGTATAGTTGTATATAAGTTACTGTCTACATGTGTTTGATTGAGTTATTTTTTCTGTAAAATTGATAAAATTTTATTTAAAATCGCAAAACTCCAGAAAAAAAATGGCAAACTTCCAGTTGCGAATGTAAACATAAACATTTCATTTCAAAGGGTGATATGTAAACAATAAATATTCAACTAATATACTAAGTAAAAGGAAAATGGATTTGTTACTAACTGCTGCATGTATAAGTAGACGATACGGAAAAAATTCCGATTTCCGTTTTTTGCTGAATTTACATGTTTTGAGCTTTCTTTACGTTTCAATTAACTGAAATTGGCTACTTATTTTTTAAAAAAGTGTCTTTATTGCTAGATTTTGTGGGTAGCAGAAGCAATTCGAAGATACATAAAAACTTTTGATTTCCGGTTTTCGATGAATTTACACGTTTTGAGATTTCCTTGCATTTTAATTAAGTGGAATTGACTACTTATTTTTATTTTTAAAAAAGTGGATTTATTATTCTTTTCTCTGCATATATAAGTAGAAAATATAAGGTTCAGAAAAGTTTTAGATTTTCGGATTTCGGTAAAGATTTGAAATTTCCCAAACTCAATTCGACCATTTTTAAGAAATGTACTTTATGAACCAATAGAATTAATTTAACATAATTTGATACTTGGTTGGGCCTTGGTTTGACATGGTACCTATTAGCTTCTGGGCTGTATCACACAACAAGGGGCGTTTTCACGTTGCGATTTTCTCTCATTTCAGGAAAGGCTAACATCTACAGAGAGAAATAGTTATATTAAGTAAAACTCTGCTGATTCAGTTAGAGTGAATATCGGCAAACAATTGCCGCAGCTGTGTTGCAATTGCATTCCGTTTTGGACAAGGCAATAACTTTGCTTTGCCTCGCTTTGCAAAAAACATGGTCTAGTTTCGACCACTGGGTGATACTAGTTATTATTATTTCGTATTTTGTTGAATATTTTTTTGTTAAAAATATTTTTTTTTTTTTTTAAATATTTTATAAAAATTATGAAAATATTTAACACGTCATAAAATTTTATATGTCATTATTCTCTCTGGCACCATTCTTTCCCAGAGAAAGAATAATTTGCAGCATTTTGCATTTTTTTTTTTTTTTTTTTTTACATATGTTCTAAGATATAGCATTAAAACTTTTTGAATATTATTTTTAAACTTTAATAATCTAATATGTACTTATGTGCAAATATGATTAAGACAATGCATATTAATGCTTTAGAAAAAAAAAAAAAAAATCTAAACTCTTAAATATAAAACTTAAATATAAACAATAATATATTATTTTTTTTTTTTTTTTAACAGATTTTTAATAATAATACCGAAGAATCATTAAAATCAATATCTTAAGAAATACATTTTGAAAACTATTTAAAAGAAAGAAAAACATTAACACATGCTTTCTTTTTAAACAGAGCACTTAAAACGCATCTTCACAAGCAAATTAGTTTTGAAAAAGCAATAACATAAAGTGGTTTTAGACACTTTTTGAAAATATACACGCTTTCATTGATTTTCGATTAGTGTAAAAACAATATTTCCCTTTCGAATTTTGTAACTGAATGCGATTTATTATTTCATTTATAGAAGTAAAACTGAAAAGAAAACTATACAAAGTAATACTAAGAATTAAACAGTTGAAATATAATCTTTTGAAAGATATTTTAAAAAGACTCGTCAAAATGTGTAGTAATTTTTACTGTAAAGCATTTAAACATAAATAAGGTTTTTGCGCAATTTATTGTATAAACATGATTTTTTTTTTTTTTTTTTTTTTTTTTAACGGTTTATTTTATTTACATTTGAAATTATTCTTTCATCCTTTCAATAATTTAAATTCAGTTAATAAATGCTTTAAAATATATTTTATTTCTATACGTATTTTTCGTTTAATCTTTAAGAATAATTTAGATGATAATTAAAAAAAAAAATCACCAAAATTTAAAAGTTTTTATGATATTATTTTAAAATAATGTAAATGTACATTATCCGTTTAATTTTTTAGAAATTTTACTGGAGTATACTATACGATGTCTGTCATATCAATACGCGAACTAAGGCCGTAAAATGTTTATTTTGCAAAATTTAGTCTACATCGATTTTGTATTCTTCAAAGTACTCTCCATTCGTTGCTATGTACTTATTCCATCTTCTTTTCCACTGTTCAAAGCACCCTTGGACGTCCTCGGCAGTTAGGCCTTTTAGTTTTCTCGTCGTTTCTTGCTTTATTGTGCCCACATCTTCCCAGAGGTATCCCTTCATCACATTTTTGCATTTTGAGAATAAAAAAAGTCGCATGGGGCAAGATCTGGCGAATAAGGAGGATGATCAAAGATGGTGATTGAATTTTTTGCCAGAAACTGGCGAACAATCAATGCTGAATGTGCAGGTGCTCATGTTGAAGGATCCATCCATCGCCTTGAGTCAAATTTCGTTGCACGCGACGCATGTAATCTCTCAAACGCTTGAGAACTGTTAGAAAAAAAATTATTATTTTCATCAGTTTCCATTTTCGACACACAGTAAAAACAAGGACAACAGAAAATAACACAACTGGCACAATGCGCACAGCTTGACGATCCGCAATGCACTGATGGTTCATTGGGTCTCAGGCAACTAGCACCGATAGTGAGCGAGGCTATAGTCTGCGTCATGGCCGACAGATGGCACCAATTCGCGTATTTATTGAACAGACCTCGTATTTGGAAATTTAGACTTTTCAAGTTTCACTAAATTCTTAAAAAAATAAAGACTAAAAATAGTTAAAAAATAAACATTTTATTAAAAATTAACAAAAAAATATAGGATAAAATAAACATTATTCAATAAAATAATTTAAAAGTAATTACTAAATAGCAACTCTGTTTGTAATCTCGTTGTACAAAAATCTTGCAGGCGAAAGTAGTAACAGGGACTAATGTAAAAAAGTTAAATTTAATTTGTTTTTGTATGCACAGGAAGTAACGTATATATGTACATACAGGGTGATTCAGAACCCAAAGTACAAACTTTTATAGGATGATTGGGACAAGTCATAGCGATTGAAATTTTTACAGAAACTTATGGCCACAAACTTCATTTTAAACCTTTAAGAACTGCATGTTTTTGGTTGATTTTTGACAGTAAAACTCACATAAAAACGAGACTTTTGTAAAATTTAATTTTACCTAAAATTTATATTGTATGTAATGTTGTTATATCACGCCATTTTACGTAAAAATTAACATCGATGAACGTTAACTCAATAGTCGTCTTTCTACAACTGTTGTACTATAGATGCAAATACTTTGACTGGAAATAATATGATTGTATTGTATATCCATTTGTAATATAAACATGAATACAGAAGAGCTTGTTCTAAGATTATGGAACTTTTAACAATAACTCCAACAGACAGAGCTTACCATTAACGTTATGCCAACAGTGACAATTTTAGTTAAAATTATCTACAAATATTATACTCGACTTTTCTAATTAATTCTCATCATATTTTATTTATAGTATACTAACCATTTACATAATAAAATAGGAACATCAATATTTTTTAAGGCCAAAACGCCCTCTAGAAGACCCTCATCTTTTCCCATATAGTTACATTGGATTTGGTGACTGGAGCCGGAGAAATTGTAACAGGGAGAAAGGAGTCATAAATCAATTTCTGCAATAATTTTGTGTATAATAGTAAGAAATACTGAAATAAGTGTAATCGAAGTTAATCAACAAATACCACAAAATAGATGTTCAGCGCAAAGAATAGAAACGCACTACATCAATGTTGAAGAAGTTACCATAAATACATTGTTGTGAATTTGACGTCACTTTTTTTTCTGCTAAATCATCCTTGTTTTATATTATTTTATTCATTCCATCAAACCAAGAATAAAAATTTATTTTCTTTATTTTAATACACTTTTGTTGCTATGACGACGTTAGTTTAATGGTTTTCCTGTAAAACTTGGGCTTATTACTAAAAAGGTACTGATGAAGGTATGAATTGATCTAGTTTCTTCTTCTTTCTGGGTATTTTTATACGTGGTCACTTCTGGCGGAAGCATTATATAACCTTCAAAGACTTTTGATTTTCGCAATTTTAAAGTAAACTTTTTTTTTTTTTCCCCGCTAAAGTCAACCCTACATTCCTTACTCATTTTCGGTATTTTTTCTCAGAATGTATTTATTAATTTATACATTTTTGTGGTTCACTTTTGGCGCAAGAAAATTTTAAGGGTGAAAGATACTCAATTTTATTTTATTTTATTTTATTTTATTTTTCAAGAAATTTGAATGGCTATTGACATTTGCGACGAGAAGTGAACCATAATTAATTATGTTCTAAGCGTTTGTGGGATAGTAAAATAAAAATAACTATCTATTCCATACTTCACCTTTGTAACATGTGTTTTGAATACGCATAAAAACGTATTTTACCCCCACACCCCTTGCCCTTAAATTTTGGAAAAAAATGAGGGAAATTTTTAGGGAGAAATTTTGTAAAATCCTTTTATAGAGCGTGTTGGAAACGCATAAACAACACACAGATAAAAATTATCCTTAATAAGGTAACTTGAAGCAAAGCTATATGCTTGGAAATGTGTTTCTTGCACCCCGCCCCCAAAGGGAGAATTCCGAGAGGCAGGGTGAAATTCCGTAAAATCCCTTTACAGTGCGTGTTGTGAACGCATAACCAACAAACACATAAAAATTAATTTTACTAACATAATGTGAAACAAAGTTATGCTTGAAAACGTGTTTCTCCCCCCCCCCTCTGCGCTCAAGGGTAGAAAAGGGACAATTTCGCAAAATCCCGTTACAATGGGTGTTGGATACACTTCAATAAGCCGCACAATAAAATTAACCTCAGCTCCTATAGATTTCCTCGGACGAATTTAGTGCTGAAAGAGTGGGGGGGGGGGGAGAGGGGGCTCGAATTTTCCTCCTCGTAATTTCCCCCTAAAATCGAAAATCGCTATAAAAACAAATATGAGTTTTTGGAAATATCCTAAAGAAGACGCTTGGCAGTTATTTTTTTTTTTGTGTGTGTGCAACTATTGGTAGAGTTCTACTCGAAAATCTGTATTTTGTTAAATTTGCCTTCGAAAATAATTCCCCCCCCTTCCTTCTTAAAAATTAAAAAAATCCAAAATAGCAGACAATGATTATCTTGTACTCAAGTCTAGTCTCCCCATCTACAATTTATTCACAGTGAAGTAATTTCGAGCCGAGTTATGCATATAAAGGTCTTTTTGACTTCAGCCTGCTCAGAGAGGTAGGTGCGGGGGGGGGGATTTCCAAAATCCGTCTTAGTGGGGGTCTTGGTCTTAAAAACAACCTGATCACCAAAATTTGTAACTCTATCTCCCACAGAATTGCCACGTATGTGTTGAGTCAGTGAATCAGTGAATCAATGGGTTTACTCTTTCATATATATATATATATATATATATATATATATATATATATATATATATCAGGTAGATTAAATTTATTAAATCAATGTAATTAAGTTTATTATAAATCAATATTAATTAATTTATATATTTTATGTTACTTTATTTATAAAAAATAACACCTTTTATCTGCTGTGAAAATCTACTAAATCTTAGGAAATTCTTTTTTTTTTTCTTTTTTTCAAAGAATACACTACTAAATTTCTTAAACTATAATTTTAAATTTTCTTTTTCCAATAAACATATTACACATTAGTAATGTCTGATAAAAATAATTTATAAATATTTTTTAGCCATTAATATTTTCTTAAATCAAATTAGCTTAGCCTTTTCTTTCTTAGAAACCTTCTAAACTTAAACATGAATTTAAAGTTCTTAGAAAATAAATCACGAGAAATCTTATAACTAAATTTTAAAAAGAGCCTTTCATCAGAGAATCAAAGAAAATGGAAATCAAAGAAAAGTTGGAGAGACAAAGAATTGAATAAATGGCAAGAATGTTTTAAAATAAAGTTTTCAGTGCAAGTACCTATAAAAAAAAATTAGATAGTTTTGAAAAAGAATGTCATTACATATATCTAATAGATTTATCCAGAATGGAATACTGTAATTTCATGGAAAATATGGATTTATTACGAATCACGATATTTTCTATAAAATTTTGTATTACAGGAGAAACAGTTTCACCTCCTTCAACTTTATTTTGTAATATATAACATGTCGTTTTTTTTTTTATTCAGTATGTATTTAATGTAGACAAATATAAGTATTATAAATGCTTTGTAAGATTAAACGGTTTTCAGTAATATTTTAATATTGTTGTTGTTGTTGTTGTTGTTTTGTTTTCAAAATATTTTTTCTTTTGTTTTAAATTTTTTATCCAGAGTGTCGCATATCTATGTTTATAGTTTTAAATACCTTAATTAGTTTCATTTGATTAGTTTTACTTTAAAGTAAAATTAGTTTTGTGAAAATGATGATTTCAATATGTTCAGTAATAAGTTTATAAACTTAAACGGGATCTTTAAAATTTTCAGTTTATTAAATTATCATATTATGTTCTTTCTAGTATATATATTATAATGCTGTTTTACGAAATATACCAATATAATTTGAATTTTTATGTTTATTTTATTTAGTTTTATTTCAAAAAGCCTTGAAAAATATATTTATTTTTTTATTTAAAATGATTATATTACTATTATTATTACTACTATTGTAATTACTATTATTATTATTAAAAATTGTAATTGTACAGTTTGTCTGAAATTTATTGCACGAGATTTTTTTTTATTTCGTCAAAACTTTTACTAAACCAAGTACAAAGAAGAAAAAAACAAATTTTTATCGTAATGAATTTTTTTCTCATCAGCATTGTATGTATATATATATATATATATATATATATATATGTCTTATAACACGATATATTGGGAACCTCTAATAAAATATTGCGTTTAATAAGTAATTTTAATGTATAAAAGCATTCCATTTTTAGTGAAAAAAAATCTCATTTCATTATATATACTTATTATTAAAAGATCGTTATTCATTCCACCTTTTCACATGTAGTAATTTGCCGTAAAATTTATAAGCTTAACTTCTTCCTTTATTTTTTATATTTGATAAAAGAACACCTTTAAATATTTGCTAAACTAAAGATTCTTTAATATTTATTTCTTGAATAGTTATATTTAAAAAAATTTCGAGTTCATTTAAATGAAATTTTTAAAATATTAATCATGTTGTAAAGTTTTCATTACATTCTTTACGTTATATTTTCTGGTTAATATGATGATATTACGTATATTTAATACAGAATTAGCATTGCTTCTTCTACTAAAACTTAATTGAGGGGCAAACATTCAAAACGTGCTTTTTCCTACGGATACAATTTTTCAGACAACACAAAAACTATTAAATTAAAAAACATCTAAACTTAAAACCAAATTATCGTTTGTTTAGATGCATTACTAGGTACTAGAAAAATACGTAGACACATATAGAAAGATATGTATAAAAATATTTTTATGTTAAGTTAAAAAAATATCACTAATTCATTTTTTATTTTAATTTTGAGAAAAAAAGATTTGGATGTTTGCTCTTTAGTTATTGTATTAGTAATTATTATTTCTCTTTTAAGACTAAAAAAGTCTTTAAATTGTCATATATTAGAGAACAGGATTAATTTTTATTGTATGAACTTCATAGAAGATAATATATTTTTCATTTATTAAAACACTTCTCACTTAGTTGGTACACAGCCTGTAGAGAAAAAAAAATTCCTAATAGATTACGTTATTATTTATGTAGAATCCATTTAAACGCTTATTAATTGCTAAACTGTAGTTTATATACCTAAGGTATAGAGATCAAAACTAATTAAAAATCATTAGCAATCACGTCAGGAAATCATGTCAGACTACTTTTGAAACATTATTTAGAACACTGTCATGAATATTAATGACTATGAATTTTCCAATATAAAAATTTCGTAGGTTATTGGAAACGTACGAATTTCTTAACATGGCAGACTAGAGCAAAATTTCACATAAACGTCAATCTTCAGGGATCTTTTCATCGTAAAGATGTCAACCACTTTTTAAATATTATTTTGGATACTGGCAGGAATATCATAGACTATTTTTCCAATTAAAAAAAAAATTCGTAAGTTATTTGGAATTTACGATTTATTAACATGTCAGAATAAGGCAAAATTGAGCATAAATTTCCATTTTGAGGATCATAAATACATTAGACAACTTCAAAATTACATTTATGATATTTGTTTGAACATGATTGAATACAAATATTCTAATAGGAAAATTTCGTAAATTATTCGTAATTAAAGATTTTATCAACATAGCGAAATTGTTAATTTTTCATATAAATATGAATTTTGAGGATTATTGCATTGGAAATAGTAGCATGAAAACTAAACAACAGGATTGACCCTGATAAAACAAATTAATAGTTTAGAATAAGATAAATATATCGAAGTGAACGGTGGATAGCCTATTTGGTGGGAATTTCATTCTGTCACTGTATCAAGCTTTGGTCATTTTCATTTAATTTAACATGATTATAATATGACTCGCACTAGAAATTTATGATAAAATAAATATGACGGGGAACTGAGCAGAGTCCACCCATGCCAACTACTTTTAAAGGAAATTTTTTTTGAAAGGTTATTTTTATACCATATTTTACAACGTCCATTGATATACAGAAAAAAAAATTGTTACACATAATCTTGTTTCATAAGATTTTAGACGACAGCTCAAAAAATATCTAATAGGCTAAAGTTTGCAAAAACATTCGATAAACACACTTAACAGTATGATCAGGTTTAAAAGTTCTGATCCACAAAATAAAAATAAAAAAATACTTTCCATTACAAATAACTGAATATTTATCAGCATTTCAATCCTCTATGTGACAAATACTACCTAGATTTTTAACCAATCGTTTTTTAAAGAATCATTTCCCTAACAACACATCTTCTCCAAATGACATCCTCAATATGTCCTATACATGGAAATGACGTCTGTGGACATCCTATGGACATCTCCAAGATGATTTGCGGAGAGGTGTGTTGTTAGGGTTCCTTAAGATAATTTATGACACTTTACGCACTTTACTTATTTTAATCACCAATTTAAAAATTATTTAAAAGACATACAGAAGTATTTACTTTAAACCTAATCATTAGGAAACTCTTTCACATTTCACTTAAAGTTCAATCATAAGCTTTTATGCGATAGCTCAAAGAATATCCAATACGTTACATTTGGCAAAAGCGTCAATTTTGTTGATACACACACCTAGCAATTTGATCTCATTTGAAAGGGTCTAAAATCTAGAAAAATACACATAAAAATACATGCTTTATGTAACAACTAGATAAATATTTATTAAAATAAATTCTTCTACGAAACATATGGTACCCATATATATATATATATATATACATATATATATATATATATTATTTTTTTAATATATATTTGTGAATAATATATATTTATGTTTATATTCATCAAAATATTTAAAAGAATTCGATTCTCACTTTGTTAATTTCTATTATTTCATACATGGCTATTTGGAAGTTATTTGGAAGACATAAAAATATTTTAATATATTCCTAAAAAACTCTCACTGATCATTAACAATGATGTATTAAAACTAAAATAGGCAGAAGTGAGTGTGATGTAAAAATTTAACACAATTTTTTTATGCCTATATACATGTATGCCTATATACATGTATACATACTCAAAACAAAGAACATAAATTTGCGATTTTTTTTTTTTTTTTTTTTTTTTTTTTCGTTTTTATCCAAAAGTTCTTCAAAATCCAGTTAAAAAATATTTTATATTCATTTTTGGGTTAAACAAGAAGACGTCCTATAAAATGTACATTTTATTTAATACCAAAAAATTAATGTCATATCATTTTATACTTATTGAACATACATTTTATTAAATTGTATTACGATTTATTCTAATTGTTAGTTTAATTTTCAGTTTATAATTTAATTCATAAAGAAAGTATTATTAACGCAAAGCACAGTGCATTTCAATTTTAAAAATTAATAATATTTCATGCATTATATTTACTATTTGTTAAAACTCTTAATAAAGGTGCAAGAAAGCATCAGTTTTATTGAAATGTAATTACTTTCTTTATATTAAAACTAGAAATAGTAAATGAAATATAATTCTAAACGTAACATTATAATAAAAAAATAATAATATAAAACTTTAAAAAGGTTTAAAAAAAACTCATTTTATAACTTTTTTTATAAATATCAATTTTTTTCTTGTTACATTTACTCTCTTTGCTAATAAATTAACAACACCCTGAATTAGTTACAATTTAAATAAGAGAAACAATCCTCATGAAAGTAGTATATTTCCCTGATGTAATTAAAACAACATTAAACAGCGAAACAGAAATCCTTAGTGACAAGCGAATATGTTATCACGGTTAGTTAATTACTGTGTAACGAATCTAAACACGGTGTTAACACCATTTATTTGTTTGCTTATGTATACTCGTTAGAAATAAAGTAAAATTACAAAATATTAGACACTATAATAAGCTATTTTTAAGCCACACTTATTTAAAATTATTAAGATATATGGAAATTTACAAAACATATTACGAAAACAAACTTTCAGATACACAAAATTTGTTATTGTTAAACTTCCGCAATGAACAGATTCTGTAACTAAAACGAGTGAGCAGATTGTCATCAAAATCGGTATCCGTACGACCCATCAGATGCGCTAAGAGATTTAAAAAACGTAGTACAAATATGTCCCATTGTTGAATCTATGCATGGAAAGTTAAAAATTATAACATAGAAAATTCATAAAGGCTTTGGAGAATAATTATTTAGATTTTAATCCCTTCTATTTGCTAAAATTACCATTTTGTGGTCATATCTAGAAATTAAAAAAAGCATTCTGATAAACTGAAATCATTGCCTGACACTTGTAGGTTACATCTGCTCAACTGTTTTCGACAAAGGAGATCACTTACAGCATAAGGGTTTAATTATAACCTCCCTCTACATATATTTTATTTATCACATGAATTTATAAATTTCTCTAAACTTTTGAATTTACTGAAAAATTAATTCCTGTTTATGTAAAAGTTCGGATTTATATAAATAAATAAATAAATAAATAAATAAATAAAACAAGACTTATAAAATTGCTTTTAAAAATGCAGAAATAACTTCATATGTTATCACAGCATTTAAAAGTTATTTATATATATATATATATATATAAACTATGGAACTACAGTTCAAATAAATATTAATAAAATCAGACTATTCTCTGCAATTTTTTCAGAATAAAAAAAAGCAGTATTTTCATGTTTTATACATCGTATGATATTGAATTTCGTGAATCCATTTCAATAATGACCACCGAAGCGGGAAAAGCCTGCTAGTGTATGGAATGTCTATCCATATCATATTCTTCAACACCAAAGTTAGAACAATATTAAACTAAATTAAAAGATAAAAAGCAGCCCAAACGCTGAAGAATTTTCTAATAAAAAACGTCATGTATATATATATATATATATATATATATATATATATTGTGCGTGCGTAATGTATTTTATGCATGTATGTGTTCCTATTTTCAAGCCTTGTATATTTTAATATTTTATCAACACGCCCGCAGTACTTAGCGTGTTATTTTAATACCTATAACGAATAAAAACATTATTACTCAAAGATTTTTTGTTGCATTCTTGCTAATATATCAGAACTAAGAAAAATGTAAAAAAAAAAAAAAAATGTAGTCGCAGATTAATAATGAATAAATTATTTTTAGGCAAACAGCATAAATTGGGAAATGTTGTTTTCTTACAAACTTTTTAATCATCATGCGTAAAAGGACTCATTTAGTGAAGAAAACATCACCATGGACTTTATAAATATCTAATCACTGACATTTACTGTCAAATTATGTCATTCCTGTGTACTGATATAGCTCCGAGATTATTTTATTAAGAGATCAAGTCACAAGTTAATTCACCGACTTTGTGAACTCATCGTATGCTGTTAGGTTCTCCACTTTCATGGCTCCATTGTAATTACTAGGTATCTTTTAACCATTAAGAGCAGAGTTGTTTCGGTCTAGCCCATTTGTCGAAATACACGTTTGCTAAAAGCACAGTATTTTTAGACACTGAGAAGTAAAAATCAAGTAAAGTGGCAATTACCCGCCGTGAGTAACGACTTTCAATACGTTAGCAACATGCTACAGAGATGTATTCTGTCAACAAATTATTTAGCTATCAAGCACAACAGAAAATTTTGGTAAAATCCACGCTTTTGTTAATAAGGCTAGGGCCGAATAAATTAGGCAAATATTTTAATGAGCTGTTATGAGAAGCAAGGGAGGCTAGGGAGCATTGGAGGTTAAGGGAGTGATGAACTGCCATGTTTCATTCCTTCGCTATTTTCCTTTATTCTTACTCTTAGTTGGACCAGAGGTTTCGACAATTTTGTGAGCTGTCTAAAAATTTCCCTTAACTAGTAATACATAAGTAATTCATAAAGAATTCTCAGAAATAAAATTTTTCTTTGTTAAACGTTATATTTTAGAGAAAATAATAACGGTATTTCATGCTTAAATCATGAATTTAGTATCTCAAAAAAAAAAAAAAAAAAAAAAAAAAAAAAATCATAAAATGATGTTTTAAGTAACTTTATCGAATACATAAGTAAGTTTTTTAGTGTAGATTTCGTTGCTTCTGAAAGAAGTCCAAAATTATTATACTTAGTATGCTTTCTGTTAATATAAAAATTCTTTCTTCTAATAAATTATTGAATGGTCAAATATACTCACAAATTTTATAACAACCATTGACTTCGAAATAAATTTTAATTTATATGAAAAATTTAAAATTTGCATCTTGAGATAATTATGGATAATTATTATTATTATTATTTTATAATAATAATAAATAAACATATAAAATGAAACTATGTAAGAAATGGAATTTAAATCAATTAAATAAGATGGATGCAAGGATATATTTTTGCGTATATTATGCACGTTATATATTTTTAACATATAAAGAGTCAGTAAATATAAAATAATGATACGTTTCCTCGTAATACTATAAATGAACATGTATAAATTATTAAAATGCATCGTTTTATTCCCAGCTAATTTGTGCTAAAGAATTACAGTTATAAAGTTTTAAATATTTATCTATAATTTATATTTTATTTATTTAATTTTATTTATTTTTAAATTTTATTTACATTTATTTATTTATTGTATTTGAAGTCAATTTTTTTTTTCTGTGTTAAAAAATTTAACACAAATCTATTTTTTTTTTTTTCAGAGAAACTGAACGCTTTCAAATGCTGGTTTAGTGTTATTTGTGAAATTCCTTATATTTCATAAGATATTTAATATTTTTTTTCCTATTAATTAAAACATATTTTGTCAACATTAATATGTGAAGTGGTCTGAACAGGACATTGCAGTAGTCAGAAAAACCTTTAATGTTAAAACAGAAAGCTTACAAAAATTTCAGGATGGTTTTCAAACATTTATATCTCCATAAATATGTGGGCTTTTGACACACATATAAATAAAAATATTTAAAAGTAGCCCCGTAATCACGCAAATGCGTTACAACGCATTTCAAAATTCTTTTTCTTTCTTACAGGATGATTGTATATATTCTTCGTTTCTTTATTTGTAACTAAAAATTCTCATTTTGCAACAAACTTTTGCTAAAATTTATTTGGTACAACATGTTATTTAAATTATTGAATTTTCAAGAGAAACCATTATCATAAGATAAATGATTTAATCCATCCTATCCAGTTTGAGTTAATTTTATTTAAAATAAAATCGAATTGAGTTAAGAATGCAATTATTTGATCTCACTGGTAGTTTTTTATTTACGCGAATTTGAGTTATCGATATTTATCGATATACGTGAGTTATTTCTACTCATTTAATCTCTTGTAAGTGCAACATCGCTCTCGCTGCAACCCATTTCTTCAGCAGTACGCAAATGCAACGAGCAACGCTGCTGTAAAGCAGGGTTGCCAGATTTGGCATTTTTTTTAATTCAATAGTCACCAATAATTTTTACTTGTAACATTTGACTAATCACTTCGATGATTGATAGACTATTATGTATATCAAATGTCACTTCTCAAAATTATTGGTGACTATTGGATTAAAAAAAGGCCAGATCTGGCAACGTTGCTGTAAAGTGATCCAGTTTATTAAAATCTTTTGTATTAAAACTATAATTAAATAAATGAATTACTCAAATACAGTAAATAACTTAATTTTGAGTGCGTTAGGTTAACGCATTCAATTTTTTGAATTCCATTTAATCTGAGAGGGCGCGTTTCTTCTATTCAATTGAGTAAAAATTCATTGAAGTTGAGTAATTTCCATTCTTTATTTTAAGAGAATATTAACTGATTTATATATTGAGTTGGTAAGAAAGTTTTTTCGGTTTTCAAGAAGAGATAATAATACGAAAAACTTCATTTTTAAAATTACGATGTATGCTTAATTCCACAAAACAACCTTTACCTATTACGTTTAACCTTTTTCACAAACTCTTGCACACATAAATTACAACATTGACAGAAAAATAAAACACAAAGCTATATATTTTTGAAAACTGGAAGAACTTTCTTGCCAACCTAATATATATATATATATATATATATATATATATACATATGTCTTTTTACTTTTGCATAGTATCTTAATAAAGGCACAAGTGGGAAAAGGCACAAGTGCGTTTTCAGTAATATGGTTATATTTTTGTTTAGATATTTTTTATTCGATTGCGTGGTTAGTTTTAAAACACTTCAAACACTTTCTTTTTTAAGAATGCAAATGCATATGTATGTTTTTAAATAATTTTAATAAGTAACGTATTTTATCAAGATAATTTTTCATTTCTTTTCATAAAAAAATAAAAATCGAAAGTAAGTATATGATCGAAAATTTATCTTGCGGTAAATTATTGTGAATGTAATCATTTTAATATTTTATCTGCTTTAATAAATGTTATTACAAATCACGCAGTTTTTATTATTATTATGGGTAATTTTAATTTTCTGAAGAAATTTTATTAAGAATGATAAAAATAATAAATGTAGTATCCAAACTCTATTCTATGTAATTAGCTAAAAATAAAATTGCTTAAACGAACAACCATATTCTTAAAAGCTTTTTAAAAGGCCATTTGAATTAATGAGTGCATATTAACTTGATGCAAATGTCGTTGTTAATTTTCTCATTAATGTACTTGGTTGCTGATAAAGTAATGAAATTTCGATAAGGTGAAACGTTTTGTTCAACTTTGTTGCGTCGTAAAAAGGATGTTTCCTTTAATGCTTGGCTTGCGAGAAAAATATTTCAATAGAAGATACCGTTTTATTACAAATAATGAAGAGATAAGAAATGTATTAAACTGCGGTATGGAATAAAGATTAAATATTTAGGATCTTCGTTAATATTAATGAACTGTTAAATTGATTGCTGTTCAAAATGTTAAATTAAATGTTACAAATATACGTATATATGACTTTTTATTATTATTATTATTTTTTTTTATTATTATTCAAATGTATCTTTATTTTTTTAAGAATTCTTTATTCAAAACATGAAACTGAAAAATAAATAAATAAATAAATAAAAATAAATAAATAAACTAACGAAATAAACTAAAAATTGCAACCAAAATTCTAAAATTGTAATTCATTCAGCAGAAACTGATCATATTCCTGACTTCGATAATATAAAAGTTCTACTTTCTGGTTTTGATAATTATAAATACGATATAATATAATTTTCCTTGAGGATACGTATTTTCCTATACGTATTTTCACGTATTTTCCCTGAGAGCTGGCACACTGCAAGGCATCTCCACACTATCAATAAAGTATGCGCACAGGATCCACAATATTCTGTACTTTTATAAATTCCTTGGGTATTAATGTAATGCTTTCATATTATGTTGTAATTGATACTGATGAGGAAACCTGGACGGGTTTCGAAACGTCTAGATTTTAATTACTTTTATTTGTATATTTTGATTTTTAAATGTATTTTAACTTATGTTTTGTCTCGTAAATAAAAAAGTTTTTATTTTTAATATATATAATTGAGACGATTTGATGTTTGTGTACGTTAAAACTAGCGAATATTTAAAGTGAAAATACGTTCGTGTATTTGAATCGCCCTCTCATTATGATATTTTTTGTGTATAAAATGCTCAGATTGTTATAAAATAACTGACCATAATAAACATATGAATTAAAAAAAAAGAAAAAAAGAAAGTTTTGTCGAATAAGAAAACAACTACGTACAATTTGAATTTTATTCTCAACATGTGGGTTGAAGAATTCACTTATTTAGACGAGTCTTCATAACAATAAAACATTTTATAATTTTTTTTTTTTTTTTTTTTTTTTTTTTTTACTTGTTAATAAACAAATGACTGTTTATTAAATTAAAAAAACATTTTACAGTATTAGAAATTCTAACAAACTTTCTCGTGTAATAATAAATAATTATTAAAAATTATGCATTTTGTGAAGTTTATAAAACATTTTACAACTGTACAGTAACTTCTAGGTCATAAAACATAGTTTTGATTAAATTTTTAAATTTTGCTTTTAGTGTATCTTTTTGAACAAATCATCATTTCCAACCATCTTATTCTAAAGAAAACATACAATTGTACATTTAAATAATACATGTTAAATACGCGGTATTTTATGCTAAAATGTATTAAAATGTACTTTTAAGAAATATATCTCATAAACGTAAAGCTTCGTAATTTTTCATGAAATTTTAACAAAAAAGTTGTGCAATAGTACTATTTTCAATGTTACAGCAAAATAATTAATAATTGTTAGTAAAAGGGTTTTACTCACAATTTCATTTTGATTCAATCAATGCCCAATGACAATACAGCGTTCGCTGATTATAAATAAATATTGATAAAACCCCCTATCATCTTCCCTTTCTTTTTCTGTTTTTTAATTTGAATATGCACTGCCAGAAAAAAAAAGAAACAAACAAACAACAGATAAAAAATTAAATTAGAAAAATACAATTTAGGTATTTTTATGCATAAGATTTTATATATAAGCATTTTTTTTTTAGTACATTTTTCTAGGTAACATTTTTATTTGATTGCTATTTCAAGGTGAAATGTTAAAGTATGCAGATGACATTAAGAAAAGACATTTAAAGAATGTAAATGGTAGTGCCTTTAAGAAAAATTTTAGTGTCTTTTTGAATTCAAGCGTGAAAAGTTGCATGCATTTATGATGTAAAGATGCCACATATTTCGTACATGTTGCGCTTTGTCAGCCATATCAGCAACAGTTGGTGCTTGTTGTACATTGTTCGTCTTAACATTACCCATATCCTCTATAGGAGATTGATCGAATGATTTCGTAGGCCAAGGCGGAATATCTACAAAATATTAGCATTGAAAATAAATTTTAACTTATTGGAAATCACCCCCTTAATTACTAATAATGAATGGCAGCACATGTTTAACCACCAGTTAAGTATACATTTGCAGTCAAGTTAAACTGGTATAACGACAAGTGTTTTCCAATAAGAAATCTCTCCCCGGAACATTCTACCAGAAAAGGTGTGTATACATCACTCATACATAGGTTTCAAACGCTCACATGGCCATCTATTATATGATCAACACTGATAACACTGCTCTGAAAAAAAAATCGAGGTCTTATACCATTCTTGCTCATTCTTCTGTAAAATGACCTCCTGAATCCGAATATGACTCTCATTTTGCCCAGTTACCCATCGTTTTCTAAAAACATCACCCCCCCTTCTCCCTTAATTTTTTTCCCTGTTCGATAATTTTATGACCATGAATTAGATCTGAAGAATGAAAAATCTTTAATTTAACACCTAAAAACAAAATATATATAGATAAAATTTAAAAAATAACTTTAATAAGATTAAAAAAATATAGAATATGTAATGCATAATTTCAGTGGCAAATACCCCCTCCAAAAATTTTTTCCTTGTCGCAAATTTCCATGCTTTAGAATTTTCCAACTCTGTAGCCCCTCAGAAGATATTTAATGGTTAAAATCAAATTCATAGCCATAAAATCAATAAAAAATGATAAATTTAGGGGCCATTCCTAAACAACGATTGGTGATATGGCAAAATGGGCGTCATATTCGGATTCAGGAGGTCATTTTACATAAGAATATGCTGTAATGGTGTCACGGGCAATTTTCATGCCAAGCGGTGTAACAGGACAGAGACGGCTTTCGTCGAAAACACAACACATTGCCGCACCTCTCTTCAATGAGCTCCATATTGGCACGATTAAGGACAGCAGTGATTCGGCGTCAAGGATATAAATGCCAGAGAACGAATGGATTGAAGCTGCCTCTATCGTTGAAGTTTGTTACAATTTACAGAATTACTGTGACACCAACAGAAGGTTCAATCTCAATTGCAGATGAAGTATGATGTGCAACAGCAAAAAAAGAGGTCTGTGTCATTCGTATCTCGAGAGCGGTTTGATATATGTATTTTTTATAAACAGTGCTTTGCTTAACCATAGTTTCCAACAATCATACGCAGTTCATACATCCCTGTTAAGTCCTTCTACATATCATGAAAAGAAAAAACACCTTTTAGTAGCCCCTATACATGCGCTCGTTCAACATTAATTACCTGTTGAATTTTGCTTCTTCGTCTCCCTAATTGCATTCTTGACTTAAAACTATTCACCACGTCCAAATTGTATGGTAAATAATCCTCATAAAATTCACAGTGAGAATTTAAAGGAAATCTGATTTGAAAACACAAAATCATGCCATACTCTAGCGCCAATCTCATTTTTTACCGAAAAAATTAAATACACGTTAATTTTCTGATGTGCAATCATGCTTTTCAATTTTCGCTCTTCTAGCACTCTCCTTCCTGGTGTCGTGTTTCATGTTTTGCGAATTTATGTCCATTTTTTTCCTTTCTATACCATTTTTAGAATCTTTATTTCATCAATATTTTATAAAATTTGGGAATGCTGTTGTTAAAATCATCAGATAGAAAGATTACACGTGTAAAAGTTACTCTATGCACTCCTCAATTTCATTCTCAGGTAAAACGATAAAAATACTTATATAAACTCTTCTGAATATTTAATTTCTTATACCTAACTACGCTTGGTCACAAAATTATCGTTTATACAGGAATTTCCATTTGCGCGAATCTTATTTGATATGTTACATGTTGTACAGAATCATGTAATGAATTGTTGTAAATCGTGTAAAAAATTATTACTTGATTTTAAGTATAGTTTAGCATGACTAATGGACGTCATTCAAGTACCAGAATTGTAGGAATAATGTAAGAAATTGAACTGTTTAAGGGTAAAAGAAACGTTGTCATTTATAAAAATCAATGCAGTGAAAAATATCTAGATAGTAGTTATAGAATGTAGTATGCTATATAATATTTAAAAAAGCATTTTTCTACAGCGACTTAAACATTATTTGTTTTTTCAAAATTTTAAACTTTCAATTTATTTTACTTGGGTTGAAAATTTTGGAAATATTAATTACTTATGATCTTTTCTAATATGTTTTAATTTAATGTTCTTAAAAATGAGTGTAAATAGTAATCAGAGTATTTTTAACGAAATGGATCATTCATTTTGAATTCAAGGTATTATGCCATTTTTACGAACTTGTAAATTCAGTCACATGACAAAAATTTATGAAGATTTCAAGTTTTATATTCATTTTTATTTATAAAGATGTTGTAACTGAAATATAAATAATTCAATGCAGAGATGTCTTTAGTTACATAGAAAAGACAAACAAGAAAACTTGAGATTTAAATTAATTTACAATTAGCGTGGAACATTTTGATTTTGCGCATTATTCTGTGATATTATTCCCATCAAATACGCTTTTTAATCATAAAGAAAAATTACTTTTTATAATTCGAAACATGTTATATACATAAAAATTCTAAATTTCATAGCAACAATTAATTTAGAAAAGCAATCGAATTCAATAATAAAAATAAATAAATTCAATAATTATAAAATAATGGCCTATTAAAAAATCTGGAGTGACTCCACTCGACTTTCCGAACATTGAGTAACTAACAGTTTTGTAGATAAAATAAAGAAAGAGGAATTGCTAAACAAACAAAAGAGAGAAAACCATAATAGAGTGTTTTTTTCTCCATATATCACACGAGGTTTTATTTAACGCTACTGAACTTTGAGCCCTTAGATCATAATGATAAAGAATTTTTCGTTTTGTCCCTGTAAAAATCTATAGATGCTAGATTCACCAAAATGCTTATAGTTAGTGCAACAGTGATTTATAATATTCATACAAATTTTCAGCTCAATTGAATAAGGCGTTTAGATGCTATCGCACTTTTAAAAATTTGGTCTCATAGGCCATAATGATAAAGAATTTTTCTTTGTGTCCCTGTAAAAAAACTGTAGTGCTAGATTCACCAAAATCTATACAGTTGGTGCAAATGCGACCTATAACATGTGTACAACTTTTTTGCTCAGATTAATAAGGCGTTTAGACGCTATCACACTTTTAATAATTTGGCCCCATTGGCCTTAATGATAAAGAATTTTTCTTTGTGTCCCTGTAAAAAAGCTATAAGTGCTAGATTCTCCAAAATCTATACAGATTGAGTATCTGTGACCTATAATATGGGTATAAAATTTTTGCTCAATTGAATAAGGCGTTTAGATGCTATCGCACTTTTAAGATTTTGGTCCCATAGGCCATAATGATAAAGAATTTTTCTTTGTGTCCCTGTAAAAAAACTATAAGTGCTAGATTCACCAAAATCTATAGGGTTCGTACTATGGTGACTTACAATATACGTACCAACTTTCAGGTTAATCGAACAAAGCCTTTAGACGCTAGCGTGTTCACAAACATACACACATACACACATACACACATACACACACACATACATACATCATCGTAAAAATAGTGAAAACGGACTCAGGGGACCTCAAAACGTATAGAAACATCAAAATCTCGAATTCGGATTTTTGACATGATTACAATACTTTCCTCACTATAGTGTTCGGAAAGTAAAAAACAAGAATCAGAATTACTCAATTAATTTCAACCTCTTTTGGCCTCTTAAAACCTGATATGTATACAGTAAACAACTGTTCCAAAGCAACTGTTTTGTTCACGGGTCTAGTTCAGTGAAAACAAGCTCCTTCCTCCCGTGTGGTGTTGCATTCTGGTGTTAGTTTTGAGAGTTGGAGATTTTGCTATAAGATTATACATTTCGAATTAGAGTCTTGTGTTATCGAATTTTTAACAAGAATGAGGTCGCTTCTTCAGGCAAAGAGAAACATCTCTAAATGCTTTTTTTCTTCGTTGGAATGCAATATCATAAGGTTGTTGTAGTAAAAAAGTTGTAAACTTTGAATAAACATTTTGATGGTTAAATCTTAGACCAGTTCAGTATAAACTTTTTTAATGCATCTAATAATAACAATGCATACATGCTGTTTAAAGGCAGCATATTTTTTTCTGTGCTAACATATATTTTCATAATAAATCCAGTATAATTAATGGCAACTTGCTGGAATGGGAGGAAAAGCTTGAATTGTAAAGCTGATAAATCGATCGTAAATTTGTGACTAGCTTTAGTATGTGCTTTTGAACACCCTAGGCTTGTTCTAATTTTCTTTTTGTTTGGTGAGAGGCCATCAGAAAACCACAATACTAATATAGGTTAAAAAAATACTAAACTAACTTTCCTTAACAAAATTTTCACAATATAGATAACTTCTCTTGTTCTGATATACATGCATTTTTAATCAGTATTCATAAAATCACGAAATTATCTTTCAAGGAAATTGTCGATTTCCATTTGAATAAGATTGTCATACATAGGAAACAAGAATATACTTCAATTCAATTTAATATATTTGCTATATATTTACGAAATTTCGGAAATAATACATAATTGAATCTCTCTCAAGTTGTTATGTATCTTATTTATTATATTATGTATCATACATATTTTATACGATAAAAATTCTTCATTTTCAAATTTACTTTCTAAAATCTGCTGTACAGCGTGCACTTTGTGGAATAGGTTTCGTTACGGATTTACGATCTGTTTTATTGTGTAACTAATTTCAAAGCTATTAGGAATAATTTTATATGTATCATTAAAAAAAATGTACATTTTAAATTATAATATTTAAGGTGAAACGTATTTTTAAAAAAGTATAAACAGAAATTATCCTTTGTTACATATACGTTATATTATTTATTATTATTTATTTAACTCAATTTTTCGAATGATATTAATCAAGAAAAATGGAAGGGTGCTTGGACAACATCCTCTTTAAGGTTTAAAAAAAAAAAAAAAATCTGTAGGATAGGTTATTTTCCATTTAAGTTATCTTATAAAGAATTTTATTGTTCCTAGACATCATTGTAAATATACGAATTTTATTTGTATGGAATTTGAAATTGAATCTTTTTAAGGTAATTTCATTTGTTCACACTTGCAAGACATAATGTTTCAATTAATGTTTTCGAGGAAACTTGAACAGTAAAAAAGAAGCACAATGCAACCATTATTGAATAATATTATAGTTTTAAAAAATTAAAGAACACGCTTTTATAGAAATGCGAACTAAAAAGCACAAAATATCTATCTTAGTATTAAAATGCAGGGTAAGAGAAAATCGTGTGAGTGACACACCATAATATTTACATACATTTAAATCTTTAATTAAAATAATTTAGAATTAAACAAAAGCCGTTTTTAAAAAATCTCCCCTGACAGTGCTCGAACGCTAGACCTTTAGGTTCGTAGCGCAGCGGTTACAAACATACATACAAATATACATACAGGTGAAGCTAATAAAAGCGTGTTAAAAATGTGTTATATTCCAATGTCATGCATGATTATTTAATTAACTCTTCTATGAGTTGTCTTTAAAAATTGTACATAATCGAAACCAAGCCTCAGAAAATAACTTTTATTTTCAGTTCTAAAAGAATAATTCTACATAAGTGTGAAAGTATTATTATTTCCTTATATATATATATATTCTTCACATAATATATCTATAAAATAATTTCGATAAAAATTCAGTTAAATTGAAGGTATAAGAAATGTATTATAAGACTTTATTTTACAGGTAAATTATAGTAGGAAAATTATTAAAACATGAAACATTTAAAGGTGACACTTTTTATAACGTTTTAAATCAAGTTTCACTTATTACAAGGAATTTTGTATTTTTATAACATTGTTATTTTTAATAAAATTTTTATTTTCCCCAAGCATTTTTATTTTTATTATTATTATATTATATTTAATAGACATTATAAAAAATGATAAGAAATTAGAGAAATATTGGAAAATAAAAGTTAGTGCTACTTATTGTAATTCAAGTTTAATAACACAAAACTAATATTTGCTTAGTACCATTATTTCAATGAGAGATATTTTTCAGTATTTTCTGTGTTATAATATAGAAAATACATTTTTTTTCTTTGAAACACCTATTATATACGACTTAAACTTAGTTTTTCACTTTGGAAGAAATAATGATATATTTCATCTCTCCTGCGCTTATTATATAAGAAATAAGTCAAGCTATTTATAAAATAATCAATCATTATAACAAATGCGTAGTTATTATCCCTGAAAGAAACAATTACTTTTTGTATAAGAAAAAAGTTCAGAAAAATTATATTTAATTAAGATACGTCTTCTTATCATTTGGGAGATATAAATTTTATTTCAATTACGTAAATAATTGTAAAATAAATCTTAAATTATAGTTGACTGCGTATTATTTGAAAAAGCATTTTTTTTAAATACATTAACAGTATTTTGTGAATAGATAAACGAAGATACATCAAAAATTCTAAATTATAGTTTATTATTTTTTCTTTCCCCGAAGACCTAAGTCTCTTGAGCTAAGATAGCTGCCCCATCCAAAAAGAAAGGAAAAGAAAGAAAAGAAAAGAAATAAAGAAAGAAAGGAAAATAATATCTATGTAAAAACTTAAAAGAAAGAAAACATTTAAATTAAATGATAGTAACAAAATTATTAAGAATGTAGAAAAAATAATAAAATATATTTTCTACTGCCATAACTGCAGATTAGAATTACTATTATGCGATATTTCTATATTAACTTAACTTTATTTTTATTTATTTATTTTTCAACAAGAATAGTAAATATTAAGAACTAAATATAGGAATAAATATCTAAAACTTGTATGTAGTTATAGTTATCATACATATCTAACATATATATATATATATATATATATAACATCGTTAGCAAGGAAATTTTATGTTAACAGTTTTAAATATTCAAATCTGAGATTGTCAACATTTTAAATGACGCGGATGAGAAAAATATATAAATGTCTTTATATTTTAGATAAATATTTATAAGGAACAATAAGTCATTTTTACCCCGCATTCATATCATTAAAAGTTTAAACAGTATTCAACATGGAAGCAAAAAATTTACGCAAAAAATTGAAATAATATTCTCGATATTAAAGCACTTTTCACATACTCTTCAGTAAAATTTGCCACCATTTTGTAAGCTGCAGGTAGAGTAAATACCTTCCAGAAAATAAATAGTAAAAAAAAAAAAGGTAGATGGGGTGCACAGAAATTAATCTAACACATCGTCTTCGAGGAGACATTTAGTTTTCACACCACTGTAAAAATAAATTTAATTGGCCATAATGTACTGGTAAATAAACACTGACTACTAGTGTACTCCATGCGCAACTTCTAGTTCGCTGACTTCTAATCCAGTAACGTTGAGTGTAGTAAATACGTACTTTTTTTTATATATATATTTCAAGAAGTAGTGTCTTGTAATGTTATAACACATTGCCTTGCATGCTATAAGTTTTAAATATTCATAAAATGTAAAGTATATTTTCTGAAATATATTCGTTATACAAATTTCTAGAAAAAAAAAAAAAAAAAGTTTTTTAAAGCAGAAATGTACTTGCATATCATAATAAAGTATATCATTGTAAAATAATTTTATTCGTATTAATAAAATAAACGATGTTCCATAGATTCTTGAAGGTGAGTGACGGCATATGCTGGGTTTGATCTCCAGTCAATCCCTCAATTCAGTTTAGCGGATTAGAGGTTATCATGGTTTTCTCCAAAATCTTTGGAATATGAAATATGACCCATCAGAAAGATACCCATTGAAACTATTCCAGTCACCTCTAGCTTCCCAGTGTAAACAATCGTCTTTAATGCCCACACTAACACTATAGATTGCTGGTGCAACAGAAACCAAAATTGACAATGATACAAAGGTGTACCACAATAAGACGATTTCATAAATTACTTTTATGAATGATACAAGGTTGTGAATATCTGAAATATAAACTAAAATATCAACCACATTTTAAAATTCTATTCACAAATTTTTATTAACAATCACTATAATTTAAGTACTTTTTCATGATTTATAGAGGACCTTCTAAGTTTGTGACAGTTCCACATTATGGTTTTTATCATCATATTATGGATAAATTACAGATTAAAATGTAAAAGAATGTACTTATTCAATTATAAGTGTTCCTTTCTTAAATATAAATAGTTAAAAGAATTGTAAAGATGCCGCAAGACAATTTTTAATGTTATATTTCACGTTATTAAATTTTATGTTAATTTCTGTTCTGAATGTAAGTATAACTCGTAGAAAAAGGTTTATGTTAAAGTTACATCAAATTTAAAAATACCTATGTTGCAGTTCAATAAATTTAGATAGTATAAAACTTACAAATGAATTATTTAGCTTTTAGGAATTTTGTCGTAAAAACTTATTTGTCACTAAATTTTTCCGATTATTAATTTTTAATAAAAAGTTCAATTTAGTTTTTAATAAATACCTGAATTCAAATTTTTCTCTAAATACTTATGATTTAAAGTATTATTAATATATATATATATAACAATTATTATATAATTATACCTTAAAAATAAAAATGTCCCTCTATTTCTTTAGATAAAAACGTCCAGTGTAAAAATTAATTTCAAAAATGCACAGAAAATCTTACTTGGTACGCATTGAGGAAATTTCCGACATATTGATAGATAATACGAAGACCAGCAGCAAAATAGAAAAAATAAAAAGATGCAAAATGAATTTACATACCTGAATCTTTACAAAGTTTTCGGACATATTTATTATAGAATCTTAACTACATGAAATTTGGAAAGTTTGAGTACAAAGATGGTTTTTACATACTCATATAACAACAACAAAAGCATGCGTAGATAACTTTATTGTTAGTAGCAATCAAAGTACGTATATAGTAGAAAAATACTTATTTTTAATTAATTTATTTAACATTTATTTATTTTTTCTCATCACATTGTATACGTTATAATAAATGTTTATACACAACTTTTCATTTTCCCTTTTCAAAATTTAACTTTTGTACTAAATCATGTAATTTCAATTTTTCATTATATAATTTTCATTATTAAAGAAAATTCAAAAATACTAATTTACAAAAATGATGAGAAAATAAATTATTGTCATAAAGTTAGTATTTATAATAAAGATTATTTTAGAGCGCACTTAGAATGTACTTTATTTTACTTAATAATAAATATTAATTTCATTTTCACAAATGCATCGTTTTTCCAATCCAGAGATTAATTCAATTAAATTCCTTTTAGATCAATTATCGTACTTAAAAATTATAAATTGCTTTAAGCAAAATAAATGGTAAAATATTTTCATGCATATCAACAAATTCAATGATTCTTAAATTGCACTATTAAGTACGTAGTTTATTTAATTAATTTGAAATTTAAAAATAAAAAGGCCAATGCTTATCAATGTTTTAAATATGCGTTTGCTGACGCGTTATATTTTTTGTTAAAATAATATAATTAAAGTTCGCTTAAAAGTAATTAAAAATAATAATACACGATATAACCATTGCATGTGTATATGTATGCTGTTGTGTTGTATGTATATTCTTCTACAAATTAGTTCTAGTTAAAGTTTAATCTGTTTAACCCTGTTTAATCCTACAAAAATCCCATTCTAGTGGCCGTATTTTCTTAAAACTTTGCATATGTGATATATGGAACATAGGGAAAAGAAATCTGTGATAGAAAATAATAGTTCAAATTTCGACTGATATCTTGCACTTTTATCTGGAAATCTGTATAATATTTCTTTAACGTGAACCAGTTACATTCAATTTTTATCGAAACGATACGATAGTGGTGTAACTAACAAAATACGCGAAGATAAAAAATAATATTTAAATATGAACAATAATAACGCGGACTCAGCTAAGTGAAATGTAAAACAAAAATGTCGACATTTGTCTGATGACATTAATTTATGGAAAAATATATTTTATAAAGTTGATTCTTCAGAATCTCATTTTAAAGCTA
The DNA here is from genome assembly GCA_963930645.1 of Salticus scenicus. NCBI lineage: Eukaryota > Metazoa > Arthropoda > Arachnida > Araneae > Salticidae > Salticus > Salticus scenicus. Next base: position 219,919,693 of record OZ005656.1, on the reverse strand, counting down.
GGAAAACTTTAAAGATATATACATAATAGGAATTATTATCGTAAATTGACTAAAAAGCGCGCAATCATAAAAAAAATATAATCAAAATAGGAATAAGATTTTTTTTAACAAAAAAAAAAAAAATGCCAAAATAAATAAAAAGTAATCGAGAAAATGTTGAAAAAGAAATTTAAAATGCATCATGGCAGTCTTATGCTAAAACTGCACTGCTTGCGGAAGTAAGTAAACAGGGTCATCCACAATTAATTTTATTTTGAAACCTTTCTTTGAATAATTTTGGTGTCACTACTGCTCATTAATGATTTGGTTCTAATAATATTTTGGCTTCTGGTAAAATTAAAATTTTAATTAGTAGTGAAATTGATATAATATTTATGACTTTCAAATTTTAAAGGTAAATAAGAAAAGAAATAAAGTACGAAAATTTTGCACGGGTTCGCTAGTAGTAAATATTTCAGTATTTAAGAAGCATTGGTTTTAGTTTATTAAAGGCATTGCTTCTTAATCTTAATCATGCAATTAATACTCTTAAATGAGACAGTTGGGAAACACGAAAGCATACGCACACGCATGTAACGTAATTTAAAATTTACAGCTTTTAAAACTTCAAAGATGTTTATTTTTCGAAAGTTATTTATTATTTTTAAAACTGTTTTTCTTTAACATTAGGCTTGTTGTCTCAATTTTTTAATGAGCACATATGCAACACGATATTTTCGCACTAAATGTTTCACTAATATTTAAAGTTGAAGTTTCTGTATGAGTGTTTCCTTCCTATTACAAGACATGTTGTTAGATTCAAAATAGCAATGCTTTAAGTGGAAGTACCACGTGAAAATTCACTAATTGCCGAGGTTACACCTGAGTGACATGCAGAAAATAAAATGCGAAATGTATATTTAAATAAAGATAAAAAATGAATTATTGAATGATTTTCATGAGATGAGAATCATTTAATGTATCGTAAAATTATCAAGCGTGCAATATTCAATGAGTAAATGTGTGTCCAAATCTAAAAAAAATTACAGACTTCCAAATGTGCTGCTCTATTTTTTTTTTTTTTCTTTTAAGACGCATATATAAAAATTATTTTTATATTTTTTAATGTGTATTTTTGTGTGTTTTAAGTTTATAATTAATTGTAACGCCTGTTAAAATGAGAGCTTATGATGGTTCAGAGAAAGGTAGTTGATTTACATTAAATGTTAAGCTGTGAAATTTTGTACAACATTAAATCTAAAATACATAATTCTTAATGCAAGAAGAAAATATTAGAAGTATTCAGTTTTATTTAAAAAATGATTACATTTGCACATTATTTAATTTCTCTCTCTCTCTCTCTCTCTGTATATATATATACATGTATTAAAAATCTCCAACCTTGATTTCAAAATGTCGATAACTATAATTTTTTTTTTTTTTCTGATAAATTATTTGCTATATTTTAAATATGAATACAATGGTCAATTTGTATTAATTCTATATGCTTTTGTTTAAAAAATCTAAATTCTAAGAAAATTCAACAAAATTACTTAAATGTAAACCACGTATTTAAATTACAACGCATAAATAAAAATTAATTCACTAGGAATTTGTACTATAATATTCAATTCAGGAAATTTCAAATTTTATCTAAACCAAATATGTGGTAATAAAGAATACAAATTTTCCGGCATTTCCTGAAACTTACTTTGTACATATAAAATACTTTAAGAGGCTTAATCATATCAACTTTAATTTGTTTCTATATTTAATTAAATGTATTATCCTTCACTTGAAAAATGAATAAAAATATTTTACAAAATTACATAATTTCGTGAAAAGAACCTTTACAATTGTACAAAAGCATTCTAGATATGTTCATGTCTAACTGAAATATGTTTTAATTGCGAAAAAGAGGCAGTACAACTTATTAGTTCCAAAATAGAGTTTAATTAACTGAAATTTTTTTCCCCATAGATTAAGTGTTAGTATATGAATAACGAACGTGACTTCGGGTAAAATTCGGGTTTATTAGTATTTAATTGAATATTACAATTTTCCCTAGTTTGCTTCAAAAATGTTCTTTTTTTTAGTTTTTACTAGTGAATTTTGAATGATTTAGGTCTTTAGTCATTAATCTAAAAATAATTTATTAATTACCCAAAAAATCTGGTATGTATTTTTATGCTACAACAAAAATCTATTTAAAAAGTGTTATAGTTTATGCCCATAGAAATGAAAGATACTGTATTACAGGAAATTATTAGTGTTATTAAATTTAGGCATTTTTAAATAATTTGTTTTTAAAGTTTATAATGTGTTATATATACATAATTTTTTTTATATATAAGTTCGAACCATATTATTACAGAGCTGCCAACCTAATCCGGTAAATTGTTAGTACCGCCCCTTTTTCTACGCCACTTAATTTTTAGAGTAATTCTCTTCAAATATATTTACAATGAATTAAGAAAACAAATACTCTAAAAATTAAGTAGTGTAGAAAAATAGGCGGTACTATCAATTTGCCGGATTAGGCTGGCATCTCTGCTATTAGATCTGACATGTCGTTTGACGTGAGTTCGGCTACATAACTGACTATCAAATTAATATTACTAATAATAGTTATATATACAAGATTAAGATAATAAATATGTTTTTATGTATTGATAAGTGCCTTTTATTAAGCAGAGATATATATTTATAAATATATAAAGCAATAAAAGATATATATAGTTAATGCAAATTTTCATGTTTGTAGAATTCCACCATATTTTGAGCTGCTAGCAAATATTAATCCGGAAAAAAAAAAATACTTTTTAACTAAATCTGCAACAATGATCAATTATAAAATTAGTTTTCTGAAAAAAAAAAAAAAAAAAAAAAAAAAAAAAAAAAAAAAAAGACAAATTAAAAGAAAGAAAGAAAACAAAAGGAAAAAAAATTAAAAGAGGAAAAAGTAATTGAATGTTGATAACAAAGTAATAAATAATTCTTTTATATTATGTTAAATGTAAGTAGCAGATAAGGCACTTATTTAATAAACAATGCACTATGTTTTTTTTCTTTTAATAATGTTTTTTAGAGTATTCTTTAGTTTTTACTATTTATTTATAAAAAAAAGTTGTGCGCTCCGTGCTGCGTTATGAAATTCCATTCTGTATATTTCTTTATCTAAACCAATAAACATTTTTAGTTACTTCTTGGCGCTATAGTTTTATTTTTTAAACTTTTCATAATATATCAACAAAAGTATGCAAAATTATACGATTCTATCAATTGCGCACTTATTTTTCTCGTGGATTTTTGAGGGAAAAAATCTATAATTGTTCGATAGACAGACCTGCATTATTTTCTTTACAACAAATATAATCGTACATACGTGAACAATTTACCATTTCCGAATAACAAGTTTTATTTGTCGCTAACCATTTACAAAGTTTTTCATACTGCATATGTACAGGGGTACTTTGACCAAGTCTGGTTGGAAAGGTAGTTAAAAATAGCAGTGTTTTGCGATACATCATTTAATTCCAAATTTTTCAAATATTTAATCTTTTTCAGTTGAAAATGTTTAAACATGTGAAAAATATTATGTTGCTTTCATGTAATGAACATAACATTTTTTACATGCACTTTACCCAGAGATAAGGCAAAATGGCAGTGATTAAAAAATAATTATCATTATTCTAAAAGAAGTGAAAAAAAATAATTTATCTTGAAGCAAAGAAAAAGTTAATTTGCGATAATTATAACCTACATAAAAATTTTATATTAACCGGTACTGTTATATCGTGGTTGTGGTTCCTTTGAAATTTTAATATTGGAACTCA